>JAWWEW010000020.1:18548620-18599532 GCA_035583185.1 Anabacerthia variegaticeps | reverse complement strand
CCACCCCCTGCCATGGGCAGGGACACCTTCCACCAGTCCAGGTTGCTCCAAGCCCCATCCAACCTGGCCTTGGACACTTCCAGGGATGGGGACAGTGCCCTGCTTGAGATGGGGAGATGCCACAAGAATGATGGAGCAGGTTCCTAAAGGCAGCACTGGAAGGGAATAGGGGTTTGGGAAATCTTGTTTCCCCCAGGCTTCTGGCACCCCCCCTGCTCCCAGAACCAGTCCCAGACTGGTTTGCAGGAAGCAAATGAGCCCCTGCTGGGCACCAAATGGGCCAGACAGGTCCACCAGCTGGGACAATGCAACACAAGTCAGGATCCAGACAGAGCTGCAATCTCCCCATCTGTGGGATGAGGGTGACAGAGACAGCAAGAGAACTAAAACAAAGTCCCTGCCTGAGCTGGAGATCCTGCTTTTGCAGCCCAGATCCATTTTTTAGGGAACCATCTGGCCCTGCACAGCCAGATTCTGAGCAGGAAAGAGGAGGCATCACTCCTGAAGGATGAGAGACACCTGCTGCACTCCCTGAGCACCCTGCTTTGGTCAACATCCACTTTTGCTTCAAATCCCTCTTGTCTGAGCTGCTTCCTGCAGCAGGAGCAGCCCCAACACCCAGCTCAGCACGAGTCCATCACCCAGGTCCAACACAGGAGATGTGGAGCCAGGCAGAGCAGCCCAGAAAACACAGTGTCCTGCCACGGAGAGGGTGTCTCCTCCAGCCTGGCCCCACCAAAGCTTCCAGGCTTTGTATGCATGAACTCTCAGCTCCTTCGTTACGGTTCCCTGGAGCTCACACAGCACACTCTGCTCCCACTTCAAAGGGCTCTGCAGGGGCCAGGGTGGCTGTGCCAGCAGGTCCTGGGAGCTGCTGGAAGCAGGACAGTGGGAGCAGCCCAGGAGCCTGCCCTGCTTTTACAGAGCCCCCAGGAGAGCTTTCTGAGCACAGCAATTCCTGCTGAACCTGAACTGATCCCAGGGTTCATCCCAGTGGCAGGTGCAGCACATGGATCACACCCCCACAGCCACATCCAGAGCCTGGAGAGGCACCTGGAGCTCTGGCACGGGCAGCCCCAGCAGCACTGAGGTGTTCCTGCCCTTGGCTGAGCTCAGCCTGCAAAGCCAGCCATCCATGGCCCTCCCAGCCAGAGGGCTGCTCCCCTGCCCAGCACAGAGAGCTTTTATTTCACCCTGCAGTCAAAAGAACATGTGCAGGGCTGATCCAAGAGATCACTACACTCCAAGGGGTTTTCCTTTCCTCCAGGGTACACTGCCTGGAGTTTGGGTGGCAAACTCAGTGCAACACATTAAATCCCTCCCAGTGCCAAGACTTGACTTCAGCTCTCCTGGTTTCTGTTCCCTGATCCCACAGACTTTTCCTCCTGTTCGATCCCTTACACATCACTGTACCACAAAGACAAAGGCTCCACCACACCAACGAGCTCAGCTCTCTTGTTCAGTGCATTCCCTTCCCACCTGCTCAGGAACATCAACTTTCCCAGCAGTGGGTCACATTCCTGCTCCCAACTCCAGGAAAATTCCCTCAAGCCAGCCAGGGCTTTGCCTTCTGCAGAGGGGCAAGAAATGAGCTGCTGCCCTGGCACAAAAGACAAGACAAAGGTGGCAGTGCCAGCCACTGCTGCAGGTACCAAACCAAGAGCAGGAGCTGCCTCAGGCAGGAAATTATGGATGGAATCATCTACCCAGAGGATGTGGGGACACCCTGAAAGACGACTGATCCCCTGTCCTATCTTGATTAAAAATTTCCATGGGCAGGCACCAATATTTCCCATCAGAGAGAAAAATGGGGGATATTGGAGTTAATCCCTGATGCCAGCCATGCCCCTGGCAGGAGTTTAGCGGGGAAAGGCAAGGGAGGTCTGCCAGGATCCACAGTGGCTCCCAGCAAGCAGCTGTGATCCCCACTCACTGCCCCAGCAGGATGCAGGGCATGGATTTCTGGAATGCTCCTGGGAAGAGCAGCCCTGCTGTGCTTCATGTGGAGCTGCCACCAGTTTTCATGCTGTTTTGCAGAAATTCCCACTGCTGATGGGAACAGAAGCCACATCCTGTCACGGCAAAATCCCCATCCACTGGAGCAGCAGGAAGCGATGATGGATGTTCCTAAGGCACAGAAAGGGCCAGGGAAGAACAGGGAGAATAATCCCAGAGCGTGGGTTGGGAACACGATGCTGCTCAGCAATGGCACAGACAAGAGGGATGCAGCTTCTCTGTGGGTTGGGAACACACAGCCCTCCCCACTCACTGTTCTCCAGGACCTCTTCAGGTGCTGAGGTAAGAAAGCAACACTTGAGACCTTTTCCTATTTCTTAAAAAGATCCTGCAAATTTGTCATTGTCCAAGGGGGCACAATTGGAGTCTGCCCCTTTTCCCACTGGAAACTGTCCTTCCCACCACACAGGGAACTCCCTGTGACTGTCACCCTGTGCTTTCCACAGCTCTGTGGAGCAGCAATGACCTGACATGCTCCATATGGGAACTTTGGGTTGAATAATCTCCGATTTGGAGACTGAGCAACTCTGGGGTATTTTACTGTTTTAAAATCAGGCAAAGTGCTGCAATACAATCAACAGGGAGCAAATCCCTGGGAGGTATTCCCTGCTGGAAAGGGATGGAGAGGATGTTGGGGGGTCTGAAACTCTCCTTTAGCATCTCCAAGGCAAACCCCCAGGGCTGTGGGGCAGCCTGAGCCCCCTCTTGTCCCAGCCCCCTGTCACAACTTCCATCCATCCATCCCAGAGCAATTCCTGGTGGATGCTCTGTAGGGAGCACTGAGCACACACGGGAGGGCAGGACATGGTCAGGTTGGGGGTGACTGGCAGCTGTCAGGGCTGCAGCCCCTGAGGGATCCAAGAGGATCCATCACCCATCCATCCATCCCAAGCTCCTGCAAAGCCTGCTCAGCAGCCCTGGGGTTTCCCTCTTCAGGAGGCTCCTGACAGCCCATCACAAACACATCAAGGCAGCACTGCCAGGGGGGGAGCAGGGTGGGCTCTACATGGTTTAGAGACAGTTTTTCATGGTTTTTCTGGGGTGTTGAAAGAATCCTTCCTTCCCCTGCCTCTGGGAGCTTGTGGAGTACAAGGGGGTGCTGCTGGAGCTCTGGAGCTGATTAAATGCAAGGCTCAGCACTTGGAGAAGGCTCGCTGAGCTTTATTGATGATGTCAGCAGCACTGAGGTGTCGGCTCAGCAGCTTTCCCTGGCTCTCCACAGGCTGCAGCATTCCCAGAGGGTCCCTCTGGATATCTGGAGGGTTTTGCCATATCCCCCAACCCCTCAGTGCTGTCCCTGCATGGGGTGGCACCAGGGGAATGGAGCAGCACAGCCCAGGAACGATCCCACAGCAGCAGCAGAGTGGCTGATGGGAGAGGTCAGCCTGGGGGGACCCCCAAAACACTGTCCCCCCCAAAACAGTGGCCCCCTGACTCACCAAAACCAGGTTACATCAGAGCCTGGATCCCACCCCTGTCCCAAAGCCCAGTCCTTTCCCAGGAAGGGCTCTGCCTGACACAGAGCAGGAGCGCGTGGGGAACACGAGGCTGTTCCCCAAACTGGATCCATGTGTCGGGTGTCCCAGCACACCCCACTGGATCAAATCAATCCTCCCCACACTCCCTCGGAGCAAATGGTTTTCAAATGGCACCAGCTGGATGCAGTGATGGAGATGCCTCTTCCCTTGACTTGCTCGGGTTGCCAAGCCTCTCCTCCATGAACAGGAGCAACTACAGAGAACCTCTAAGCTGCGAAACCCAGTGAAACAGGGATAACCAAAACTGAGAGCCCCCCTTGCTCTGCTTGGACCCAGCCAGGAGGGGATCATGGGCAAAGCACCAGGAACTCAAAGACAGGGAGAAGGGTCATTCCTGTTGTGTCTTTCAAATCCAGCTCACTCTCCCTAGGAAAACAACACCCAAAGCCAGGACCACCCCTACACACTCACATCCTCACTGGTATTTTCCAAAGATCCCAAAGGGTGCCCACACCCACCCATGAGAGTCTCCTCTGCCCACCCTGTGCTGGCACCACAGGGCAGGAGCTGCTCAGAGGCCCCTGTGGCTCCCCCCTGGTTGTTATTAATGTCATTAGAGCTGTTATTAATGATTTTTTGCCCGATGCTGAGGAGGTGAGGCCAGCAGGGCTGTGGGTCACAGCTGCCTCCCATTAAATCCACAGCACGGAGTCATTTTCCTTTGGAAGGCCAGAGCCAACTCTAAACTCCCTTTGGAAGGCCCTAGTGCCATTGTGGGAAAGGAAAGAAAAGGGGGGGAGGGAAGGAATAAAGAGCTCCATATCTGCTGAGGTGATTAATTTATCAGCTGCTTTTGCTAACGTGTGTCCACAGGATGAACCCGTCACAAGACAGGGGAAGAACCAGCCTTTGGAAAGCCAAGCTGGAGATCTCCCCAAATCCCTGAGGAAAAGAGCTATCTGCTCATCTGCGAGTCTCCAGGCCAGCACTGAATATCCATTAGGCTGGGGCAAAGCCAACACTCCAGCTCTAGGTCTCTGCCTGGGCTTTCTGCTGGCCCTGGGCTGCTTTGCAGCCACTCTCAGAGCTGGGTCTGCCCCTCACACCCACGGCAGGGACACCCCAAGGCCACCAAAGCCACCACAGCACAGCCCAGGCTATAGGGGTACCCAGAAGGCAGCAGCTCATTGACCCCCCACACCCCTCCCAAGCCCTCTGGGAGCCCTGCAGACCTTGCAAGGCAGGAATTCCCCAGCAGAGCAGACCACACAGACACAACCAGCTGGAAAGAAAAGGGCCTGAGGTTTTTATATATCTATACTTTTTATGGTGTTGTTTTAACCTGCAGACAGTAATTCTAGGAGGTGCTGCTCATCTCCTTACGTTTCCTTCTGCCCAATCCTAAAGGACATCCAGAAACCCCTCCCTGCTCCCTCTTGCCACCAGCACAAACCACAAAAGCCAAGGTGTGAAGCCCACAGAGGTACCAGCATCCCCTCATCACAGGACCAGTCTGATCTCCCCCACTCTCTACAAGTATCCCCAAACTCTCATTTTGCATGGAATTTTAGCTCATTTTTTAGGACAGCGGTTGCATAAGCACTTCTGCATGTGGTTACTTGTAAAACTTGGCCCAAGACTTCCCTCAGCATGGCCCAAGTGTTAGTTTAGGGGGGAGGGAGGTTGTAGACACTGAAAAACCAGACCTATACAAGCTTCAAATAAGGTTTTTTTTTTTTTGTCCTGCAGACTGAAATTACTGGAGTTTCAATCACCGCTGGTTTATGGAATAGCACCTGGGAGAAGGTTTAACCCTCTGAACAAGCATTACCTCCAAAAAAAGGGAAGTTTATTAGTTCTGCTCTTTAGAGGAATATAACGGGATTATTAACAGCATTGGGGATTATTAAAACCTGCTGAAAGCAAATTAAAAACTAATTCTGTTCTCACCATTTCCTGACTCCTTTGCCCAACTTTTCCCAACCTGGAGCATGAGGGGCTGCAGAGGAGTGGAGGGATGGAGAGGAATATGATGGGAAAGGTGCCTTCCAGTGTCTTCCCTGCCACTGGCAGCTCACATTTTCCATTCCTGCTTAATTCCCTGTCTTGCCCACACACACTGGAGAGGGAAACAGCAGCAGCTCCCAGAGCCATGACAAAAGGGTTGGGATGCCCCCCCCTCAGATCCTAATTTGCGTGAAACACCCCTTTTTATGCACCTTGTAAAACAAAAAAGAAGATGAAATCCAAGCCCTCGTGATCTGAACACAGACCACTAGGAAGAGACTCAGCAAATTAACTCATTCCTGGTACAGCAGAAACTCCTCATTAAAGCTGGGATTAAACACCATTAAATACAAGAAGCCAAATACCAAACCTGAGCAGGACTAATTAACCCCCAGCCCTGGTGCTGATCCCTCTCACCCCATCCTTTATGACACTACATTTACACAAATTACACCATTAGTAAACCACTAATTACTTCTCTTGCAAGATGCAAACAAACCCAGGCTCCTCTTCCATCCAGGATGGGGAAGAGAGGAAATAAGGGAGAAAAGGCTCCCGTGCTGACCTTGCCTTTTGGAAACCCCCCTGCAGGTCAGAGTCACCCTCCAAAAGCACTTCCACATCCCATTGCAGTACCAGTGGTTTTTTAAAAGGACGAAACACAAAAATCAACTAACCTTGAAGCCCCGGGGGCTGAGAGCTCAGGTCACTCTGCAGATCTCTCACTCCTGAGGGAGTTTCCTGCAGGAGACCTCGTTTTGCCCCGTGGAAGAACCAAAGTGCCTGAGGAGAAGGAGCGTGAGGGGTTGGGGTGTTAACAGGGCTTTGAGGGGCCAAAGCTCCCCCTCCAGCACTAAATACAGAAAGGCCGTTAAGAACTGATTGGAAACAGGTGATTGCTGTTCATCCCACAGCTGTTCCCTGGGCTGCTGATTTGCAGACCCGCTGGGTGGGTCCTGTGGCACCGAACACACAGGTGCCCCTCGTTTGGGGATAAAAGCCCCTAACAAGGCCCAGGTGCTGACACTTTGCCCTCTCCCCAGCCCTTCCCCCTCTGGACACCCCTCCAGACAGGGCTCTGCAGCGAGGATGGCACTCCTTGTGGGAATGGCCCAGCTGTGTGTTCTGCAGAGCACCACATGTTGTTTTCCCCAGTGACTTTCACAGCCCCCAAAGACACCACAGCCTGGGCTGGCAGGTGGATGTGCAGCTCCACATGGACAGCTCTGGGAGCATCAGGTGTCCCCAGGACACAAATCCCGAGAGGATGGAAAATGTCCCCTCTCCTGGGGGCGTCCAAGCAGCCTCTGGGTCACCCAGGAGTGGCAGGGAGGACTCGGTGTGGGTGTCTGTGCAGAATTCAGCATTGCTGTGATGCCTCAGGTGAAATTCTCTGGAAACTCCTCCATAGGAAGGTCCAGCCCCCTCTGCCCCCTTCAGCTGTAGGAGTCAGAGATCCAGGGCTCAGTCTAAAGTGCACCAATGCCAGTTAAAAAGGACCTGCTTCCCACCTTTCCGAGGGTCCCAAACAGCTGGCTAAAAGCCATGAATGATTCCTCCATCCTAGGAATTGCAGGCAGTTCATTAGAGCTTTGCTGACAGAAATGTCACTTAGCCACTGCTGTGGCTCCCTCCAGGGACAAACTGGGGATAATCCAGCAGAACTGGGATGGAGCCTTTACCTCCCAGCCCTGCCATCCATCTTCCTGTTCCTTTCAGCACCCACATCCCTGTGTGGGACCTGCTTTGATCACTGAGATTTGACTGTGTAATCAGCACCAGTAATTCCCCTCCCAGGACTATTAGGAATGTTTGTAAAGTGATTTCCCACCCCCAGAAGACCCTGCAACTGGATCCCTCGAGTGCTGACCCACAATCTCCTCCACTTCCACACATCCAGGGGCCCGAGGCCTCGAGGAAATTACCAATCCAAACAAATTCTGCTGAGGTTTAAAGGATGAATTCTTGTAATAATGCTGTGCTTCCATTGGATTCTGGGTTGGAGGGAGCTCTCTGCTAAAAGAGAAAGTCTCAAAGGCAGAGGGGTTTGACCAAACTGCAGCTCAGTTGGCATGCCTGTTCCGTCTCCTTCCCTTTAACCACATTAGTTATGTCCAAGCACGAGTTCAGTCCCCTTTCCTTCTCCAGAGGCTTGTTCTTTCCACGAGTTCCAGGGGAAAATGAAAGTGAGCCGATTAAAAAGAGCAGAAAAATAAATAAATTTGCTACCTCAGCTGCCTTGTGACACTTCCAGAGCCGTTTCTGGTTTTGTTTGCTCCCTTTCTTGTCTCCCTCTTCCCAAGAGTGAACTGCAAAGGTCAGACACTGCCCTGCTCCGAGTGTCTCTGCAGCAGGAGCTGCTCTCAGACCTTGGCAGGGACAGAGCAGACCATTCCTGGAGTGAAGTCCCGGGCCAGGCTCGGGAATATCCTCTGGAGCAGCACGGTGGGAACAGGACATGGAGTCCCAAGGCACGGGCTGGGGGCTGCTCTCACCCCCCTGGCTGGGAGACACTGAGCCCCGAGGGAAGGGGCACATCCATGGGGAAAAGGGGGATTTGTGTGTGGCTCCTGCGTGGGAGCAAATGGGCAAAGTGTCCCTGGTGGGAGGGGAAAGGGGCTCAGCTGCTCCAGAGAGGGAACCACACAGGACAGCTCATGGGTGAGAATTTGTGAGCTGAGAATCATGGAATCCCAGAATCATTAAGGTTGGAAAAGCCCTCCATGGAGCCCACCCTGTGCCTGACGGCCAGTCCTTCCCTGAACACCTCCAGGGACAGGGATTCCAAAACCCCTGGGCAGCCCCTTCCAAGGCCTGACCACCCTTTCCAGGAAGAAATTCCTCCTGCCCAGGATCCTGCTATGGAAGGGGAGGCCCAGCCATCATTGCTGGAGACCTTTGGAGCTTCCAGTGTGCTTTATCCCTAAATGGATCCCAACCATACCATGGGATGGTTTGGATCATCTCATTCCATGCTCTGCCGTGGAGGGGGAACCTTCCACCACAGAATATCCTGAGCTGGAAGGGACCCATCAGGATCATCCAGTCCCACTCCTGGCCCTGTCCAACAATCCCACCATGTCCCTGAGAGCGTTGCCAAACCCTCCTTGGCCTCAGTAAGTGAACAGTTAAAAACTCGTGTCCCAGCCCAGGGTCCTGCAGTGCCACATCCCCAGCCTGAGCCCCGTTCCCAGCTGGGGAGGGTGAGAACTTGCTGGCCCAGCACAGGTTTGTGTCCAGTCAGCTGGAAGGGGGAGCACAGCTCCAACCTGGGCCCTAAAGTGGAAGCAGATGGTTGCTCGGGCTGCCAGCCCACCCTGCCTCCCTGCTGAAGGTCACTCCTAGTCCAGAGCACGTCCCCCCTCCCCAGGGCTCCCAAAGTTCCAAAAGCTAAAAGAAACCAGCTCCCCCTGCCCCGGGCTCTCTGCTTTGGTCTCAGCCTGGCACAGATCCTGGAGCAGCACTTTGGGTTCTTCTAGGAAAGGAAAAAGCCGTCGCTGGCAGATGCAGCTCCCTCCCAGCTCTGCGTGATGAAGTGACAGCTGCCCACACTCCAGGTGTGTCCTCACTGCTGGCCTTTATCCCCACACTCCCTCCTTCAAGGGTCCTTCAGGGGCTGTGAGGGAGAAAACCTTGGCACTGTCCCCTTTGACTTTGCTGAATTTCAGCTTTTCTATGTGAAGACATATCCCAAAGCCCTTGTTTCACACCTCATGCCCTGGGAAGGAGGGGGCAGGACCCTGGGCTGCACAGGACAGCAAAGCCATTGGCTCCAGGGTGAAGGCTCTGGCTCTGCTCAGCAGGTTGGGGTCAGCCAAGGTCACAGCTGTCCCAGTGGCAGAGCAGAGCCCCCAGTTTGGTCCCTCCATCGCTGTCTATGCTGGATGGCAGCCAAGCCCCAAATGGAATGGGTGGCAGAAGACTGAAGACCCCAAAATTCAGGTATTAGGAGGTTCAGGGGGGACCTTCTTATTCTCTGCAGTTCCCTGACAGGAGGGGAGACCCAGGGAGGGTCAGGATCTGCTCCCAGGGAACAGGGACAGGAGGAGACCAAGCTGGAAGGGGATTGCATCTTCCTGAGAGAATGGACTAGCCCAGAGCCAGAAGGACTCAGAGGGTGTGACAGAGATGAGAGGAGACACCAAGCATGGCCACAAGGAATTCTGAGGCTGTGCTTGGTGCCTTGCCCTGTCAGAGAGTGCACATGGTGAGCTGTTCCTTCCAGTAGCTCCAAGCTGAGCTTAACTGCTGGGAGGAGTGCAATGAGTGTGGCTGGCCTTGGCTTCACCTCCTGCCATAAAACCAGGGAATTCAAAGCACTGCATGAAAAGAGGGAGCAACAAGTGCAAAAGAAATGGCATTTGCTGTTTATAGCAGGGAATGAGTCAGTCTGTCCCAGCAGCTTCCAGGAGGACCCAGAGCAGGCCTCCAGCAAATCCCCACCTGGAAACTGGAAAAAGCCTCTGTCCATGGGACATAAATAGACATTTTCCAGACACATGAGGACAAGAGCTGAGACTTGCTGGGCAGACATGGCCCCACAAGGTACAGCTGCCACCAGGCTTTATTGTCATTACTTGGAATCGGACCTTAGTCATGGCAAATGCGAAGAACTGAAATCAGGGATGGAAGGGAAGAGCTTGGAATGTTTGCATACTCCAGGGATCTTTATCCCATGCACTTCACTGGGGTGTTGGTTACTGAAGGTTTCCCTGTTCCCCCTCTCAGGAATCATGGGGCTGGATAAAAGGGTGAAGTCCATCTGTCCTACAGGCAGACTGTGCTTGATGTGGAGCCACCAGAATTAACATCCCAGGAAGGCTGGAAGTGAGGACAGGGGAGGTGGAAGGTGCTGCACAAGGAGGGATGGCCCAAGCCTCCAAGGGACAGAAGGTCCATGAAGACATGGAATGCACAGCAGGAAGGGATTAAAGGGCAGGAAGTCTGAGGAGATATTTTGTTCCTGCCAAGTGCAAGGGGCAGAAATGGGGAAGGAACAGACCTTAAATGAGCAGCAGGATGTGAGATGAGGATGGGCCAAGAAGGACAGTGGAAGTCCAGACAAGTTTCTGATGCGATGGAGAAGCAAGAGCCAAAGGAGAGGAAGTTTGTGAATGGATCTGCTCTGGGCAAGAGGCAGCGCTGACCAAGGCCAAGAGCAAGGGATGTTGTGTTACTGGGGCCGTGGTGAGATAACAACTTGGCCAAGGGCTGGGAGGAAGAGGAGCTTGAGTCTTCATGGCTGCAAACACGGGCAGGAACAGGAAAACAGGAAGATGTTCCCTGGCCAGAAAGAGAGGGAAAATCTCTCCCCACCACCTGAAGTGTATCAGCTGAGACAAGTCCTCTCAGGAGACCTCCCCTCCCCTCCCAGCCCGAGCAGCTCCCCCTGTAACCCTGCTCCCTCCCCAGCCTGCTGCCATGGCTCCATCTGTCCTTCCACACAGGACCTGGCCACGCAAACGGGCCCGGCTTTTGATGTCTGCAGCACAGACAGGCTGCTGAAATCCATGGCTTCCAAGGAGGAGAGAAAGGGGGAAATTTATGTTAGGAAAATGTGACTGTCATCTTCGTTTATCTCCCGCTTTGTAATGGAAACCAGGCATTTTACAAACACAGCCACACAGAGCCCAGCGGGAGACGGTTTGTGAGCTCGGGTGCTGGAACCAGGAACCAGCCCTGGAAAACTGGGAATGGGGATAATGCAACAAATCCCACCCTGGCTGCAGCATCACATCCCCACCACCTGGCACGGGAGAAACCCCCCGTGGGGAGGCAAGGCAGCAGCACCTCTGCCCTCTTCCATCCTTCCTTCTGTCTGGACCAACTTTGGAGCCTTCAGATGGACCAGAAACGCTCCCCCCTGCTCTTTGTAGCTCACCCAGGCAGAGGAGAAAGTGTGGAGCTGCTCCGAGCTCCTCGGGATCCCTCAAAGGGCAGCAAAGCCCACCCCGAGCACGTGGATCACCTGGAAACCTTCAGCTGCAGGAGGCAGGGCAGGAGAGCGGCCCAAGCTGGAAGGAGTTAAGCCATTCACACAGAAACGCTCACGTTTGGGTATTAAACACAGACAAATTTGCATTCCCACGAAATGTTTGTTTTCGCTCCTTGGCAGCTCCTTTGGACTTTTCAATCTGCGGCAGGAAACGGACCCTGCCCCAGGCAGCCCCAGTTCACTGCTGGGGAAGGTCTGCAAGGAGACCTGCCCTGGCACCAAGCTAGAGGAGCCCCCATGGGAGCTGGTACCAACCAATGCCAATTCCCCCCCATTTCCACACTCCACAGCCAGCCTTTTGCCAGCCTTCGAGCCCTTTGCAAGCGTCCAGGCGGGGAGCTTTGCCATACTCACCGTGGAGCAGTGGTGGCACCACTGAGGGATGGGCTGCACCACCTGAGCTCTGGCTCGGGGCTCACTTATGTGCTTCTCCCGGCTTGCCCTGCCTCAGGAGCTGGTTGCAGAGCTGCAGCATTACGTCTGCATCTCTGAATCCTCCTTTCTCAGCTGGAAAGTCTCAAGTTCCAAGCTGGGATTCCCTCTCCACCCCCTTCTCGTGGACTTAACCCTCCTTCTGCTGGAAGTGTCTGGTCAACACCACCAGAGCCTTGGGTCCAGGAGGAAGTGGGATGGCAGCATTTCAGGAGAAAGCCCCGTGTTTTGTCAGATGCTCTCTGCTTATGAACTCCGTGCTATAAGGAAGCTCTCATTAACTATGGTATTTTGAATTATGGACCCTTAGAAACCAGTCCCAAAGGATTAGAGATTTCAAGTCTTTTTTAAGTGTTTTTGCCCTGAATTCCTTTTCTCATGATCTCGCTCAGCCCACCACTCCTCCCTCGGTTCCTGGAGCACCCAGACGTGCTGCCACCCCAAACCAGGGCTGTACCCATCACTTCTGGTTCACTGCCCCCCAAAAAAGGCAGTTTTAGCCCAATTTAACCCTCACATTGAGAACTTCAGACAAGAACATCTGAGCAAGCGATGGACAACCCTTGACAGCCTTCCTGATGTACCTGGTGCCTCCATCTGTTTCCAGCTCAACACCACGGAGCAGCCTTTTAGGAAGGGGTGTCCCTAACAATTCCCTAATATCAGGGGAAGTTCCTTCATGGAAAGGGCTGTCCAGGCTATCCAAAGAGGATTCCAGCTGAGTGGCTTCCTGATTCCCAGCTCCATGCAAGGAAATGAGCTCTGACTGCTGAGGGCTCCTCTGACGCAGCAGAGCTTCCAGAAGCGCTTTGGGATCGCTGGGAATGAAAGGAACTCCTGGTAATGGGAAACAGTTCTGGTTGAGCTGGAGTCAGAACTTGCAGTGCCTGGATAATCAGGAATTCAGAAGGAATACTGATTGCTAACAGAAGTTTGTGTGGAGGGACATTACGGAGTGAGTTGGGCTTGGGTTTTTTTAGGGATTGGTTTTCTCGCTGGATTTTCTGACATGAAACTCCAAATCCACAGGAGTGGAGAATAAAACCCAGGGCCACTAGAGAATATCCACACACCAGGATCTCCACTGGAGACAAGCACCAGAGCAACACTTTGGCCAGAATTCCTTGGTTTACAGGCAAAGTGTCAATGCTGAAATGCCTAAAAATGCAGCTAATGAGGACATTCCAGTTTATTTGGGTCACAGGAGGGTGATGGTTTTTATAGATTTGTTTTGCAAGACAAAATGCATAAAACTAACAAGGAATGAAAGAAAGAGAAAAGCAGGAAAGAACTAACCCACTCCCTCACTGGTTTTAGACCCATTTCTGGCTCTACAATCCACCAAACAGTGATATTTTGATTAGCTGTAAATCAGGACCACGGAAAGCCTTAAGAATTCACCTTTTCAGGTGGGATTCAAGCACCAAGTAGGGCAACCAGAGGCTCTTCTGCCCCCAGGCCTGAACAGCAAAATATTATTGCACTCAACCCAATCAACCCCATGAAAACAGGATTCTGGGGGTCACAGAATGCATTAAAAATCATTAATATTAAAAATAAAATACCCAGCTGACGCAAGGCTAACCTTAGAAGAAACGTCCCCCTGAAGGCTCCTGGTTGTTCCTTCTCAGCCTCCCTTGGACAAAAGCAGCAGGAGGAGGAAAAGAGCAGTGAAAAATGAGGCTTTGGGAAGGTTTGCTGGGGGAGAAAGAACCTTGTTAGTGCCGAAGCAGAGATGGGAGGACCAGGAGAGCCCGTGGGAGTGCAGATCCACTTGACCCACGGAACACTGTCCTCAAGGACAGCACCACAGCCCCGGGGACAACACCAACCTGCCCCACCTCAGAGGCAGCAAACCCTCAGGGCCCCTGGGAGATGCTGATTCCCTGGGTTATCTTACTGTGCTTTTAGGATTTCTCAGGGTTCTCTTCTTAGTGGGTTTGTTCCAACCTGTGCATGGAAATATCTCCGCCCTGCCCAGAACCTCTCAGACCAGCCATTTTCCAAGGGGGAATTCATTCCTCAATGACTCTTTTTGGGAATGAGTTATTTGAAGGTGACACACCCAGAGATGCCTGGAAAACACATCCAACATTCCTGAGGACATTTCCTCCCGGGACAAGGACACAGAACCTCCAGAAAGGGCAGAGGGACGGGGATTACTCATCAGAATACCTGGCTCAGTGGTGAAGTCTCCTTCCTTTGAAATCCAAACACAGCCCAGACTTGTGTAACATGGACAGAACCCAGAGGAACATTCCCATCTTGAGGACCTCCAAGTCTGGATGCAGTGGAGGATCTCACTGAGCTGCTCTCCTTACCTATCCCGATATCTGACACTCTCCATTCCACACTGGAGCAGGTTTCCTTCTCCTGGGATCTACAGCAGCTGCATCACCATCTGACACCACTTTAGAACCAGTTTTAGGAGAGAGTGGAGCCTGCAGCAGGTCTGGTGGCTAAAGGGGACCTCTCCTGAGCTCAGTCTCAGGTCCTGGGCTCAATCTCAGGTCCTGAGCTCAATCTCATCTTGTACCTCAGCTGAAAAAGGCAAAGAGAACAGAATCCTTATTGTACCACAAAGTGGAGCCGAGGGACAGAATTCCCCTCCTCAACTTGCAGGACAAGGGGAACAGATTCAAATGGGAAGAAAATGGGTTTAGATTGAATATTGGGGAGAAATCCCTCCCTGGGAGAGTAAGGAGGGGCTGGAGTGGAATTCCCAGGGAATCTGTGGCTGTCCCAGCCCTGGAAGTGTCCAAGGCCAGGTTGGACAGGGCTTGGAGCAACCTGGGCTGGTGGGAGGTGTCCCTGCCCATGGCAGGGGGTGGGACTGGATGAGCTTTAAGATCCCTTCTAACCCAAAGCATTTGGGATTCTGGGATTAACCAGCTAAGCTAAAATGTACAGGCCTTGCTTATTTTTGGGCCTCAGTTTGGATGCCAAGCTCTTCAAAGACCCCAGTCTGAGAAACACTATTAAAAAAGAAACTGAAGAGCAGCCAAATTCCTGGCCTGGTGCAAAGCCCGAGTTCCACAAGCTGTGGTTCACTTTGCATTGTGCTCCTGCACCAAGAAACACCCTAAAGGGAGGCAGGAATTCATATAAAGTGCAACACTTCCCAGGGACAACATTCCTACCAACTGGGTGTGCTTAACCCTTCCTTTCTTAATAAAAATGCAAAAATTCAACTTATCCTGGATTCAACCACATGGAACTTGTGGCTGTGCCCATTAAGTGCATGATGAGCCATGTATGGGCAATAATCACACAGAAATCATCTGCAAATCCAACACAAGCAACACCTCCCCCCGCAAACTCTGTGCTTTTCCAGAAGGTGCCCCAGGAAATAACCAGGTCCCAGCAAACAGGTCTCCTTCCCACTGAGCAAAGAGGAAAGAGGGGCTTTGCTGCAATCAATGTCAGCCTTCCCAGGAGGTTCACCTTGCTCTGCTGGTGGGTAACAAGGTGGGTATCAGACTCCTGGCTGCATCAATCCCAGCCTGAGGCATGGCTGGCCAAGGGAGGAGGAGGAACTGAAAGGGGGACAGCTCCAAACTGTTCCCATTTAACACAAATTTCATCCATTCACTGGATAAAGCAGGACTTGCAGACTCCAAAGCTCAACCATCCCATTTTTCTTGCACGGGAAATTTGGGTAATAAAAAGATCTGGGATTGAGACCTTCCTTAGAGGCTTCGTGTGACTCCTCCCCATGACAGCAGAACTTGCAGGTGGCACCAGCTCCTCCAGAACTGCCTCCTGCAGCCACCAAAGCATCCTCAGCCCAAGGCACAGCAACCTGGAGCTGCACTACTCATAAATACACATTTATTTTCCATTAGAAATGCGTAATTACAGCATTTTAAAGCCTTTTCCCCTAGAAAAGTAGTTAAGCAACAGTACAAACAAAATTGTTAGTCTTCTGCAAGTACAGTTGTCATTACACTGAACAGAAAACAGCAGCAAAAGGCCAATACTTGCTGTTGTGGGCTTCTCCTCTTTTTAAATATTTTCCTTTTTTTGTTATAAACACCATAGCAAATAAAAAAAAAAGCTGTTTAAACAGTGAAAAATAGCTGAGCTCTGGAACTTCTCTATGTATTGCAAAGCAGCAATACAGCTCCTAAGGGGCCTGCAGACGTTGTGAGGGCCTCTGTCACAGGAGATGGGGAGGGACAGGAGCTGTCTCACAGTCTGGGGGCACCAAACCTCCTGCTGTCCCTCTGCAAGGTTGCTTTGCTCCTCTCTGCTGAGGTTTGGGTTTTCTCCTGAAGGCCAGCTCTTCAGCTGCTCTTGTGGGGCAGCTCCCACTGAAGTGGATGGGTGTGAGTTATTCCAGGTGAGGACAACCAGGTCCTGGCTGGAGATGTCTGAGGTGTGACCATTAGTTCAAGAGGTGTTGCCATCCCCTTGCACTTGACCTTCCAGCTGGAGTTCACCAGCAGCTCACAGTGGTCCTCAGATGCCTCACTGGATCTGGATGGCTCCGTGTTCTATCTGCATTTCTGGCTGGATGGCTGACTGAAGGGTGTCAGTGCCCTGCAGAGGGAAACAGGACATCAGCAAAGGAACCCAAAGGTGGCACCACGGCAGTGGGAACTTCTTGCAGCAACAGAAAGCTCCTGCATGTCCCAGTGGGAAAATCCCAGGGCAAAGTCCACGTGGGTATCAGCTCTGTGATGGAGTGGGAATGGCAACACGCTTAAGAAGGCACTCAAAGTAACATCCTGAAGACCAAACTGACCTTCAGGCTGGAAGGAGAAGCTGAAATAATGCAGTTTTGATAAAGATCTACGTGATCAGGAGTGGCACCAAGAGAGCAAACAGGAAACAAATGTTCCCTTTCTCTTCCCAAAAAAGAACCAGCTCCAAATGAAGAGAACAAACCCCATGTGTGGCACAAGCTGAAGCTGTGGAAGGGCTGGTCCCAGCCCAGGGTACGAGGGACAGTGGGAATACAGAATAAAACCCTGAGAAGGCAAAACAAATTCCCAGAACAGGAGCCCAGGAAGTAGCATTGGCAAAACAACCCCTGACCATCTTGAGAGGAGCCTGGGTTGTCCTGGGTTGTCACCAAAGCTTCAGCCTGATGACAGGCTTTTCCTAGACCCAGCTCCAGCCCTGCTCCAGCTGACTGAGAAAGGCAAAAGGCCATGGTCATTCCTGCCCCACAACACAGAGGATCAAGTGTTCACTTTGCACATGCCGTGGGAAATCCCGGCTGTGGGTCCAAACAACTGGAAAACTGCTCTTGGGAAGGGAATAACATTTTTAAGCAAAACCTCAGCCTAAAATATCCCTTCTGGCTGCACTCAGGTTTCCTGCCCTTGTCCCTTGCCATGGCCCTCAGCCTTGAGGGTCACAGGGACACAAGGATGAGAGGGAACAGCACAGGAGTGGGCAGAGACCATTCATACCTCTAAAAAATCCCGACAATGGGATCTTTCCTGGATTTTTGGAAAAAGGCTCCTGCGGGCCTCGCTTGTGGGTGGACACACGGACAGTGGTGGAGGTTTCCATCATGTGGAGCCCCCCCAGAGGGGCCAAGAGAGGCCTGGCCATACCTGGCTGGTGGCAGCGTGGTCTGTCACCGGTGTCAGCTGCACGTACTGGACCTGGATGTCACTGCCCTGCAGGGGGGATCCGTCCACGCCGCCCGGCGCGGGCTCGGCCGACGCCACGGCGATGAGCTGGGCTCCCTGCAGCACCTGCGGGGGGAGAGAGGGGTCAGCACCTCCATGCCACCCTGGGGGCACCAGAGGGGCACCCAGAGGGGCACCTGCTCAGGATGGGCCACCCTGGAGCACGTGGGAGACCGGGATGCTCCGGGAATGGCTCCAGCAAAAGGTCCAGGCTCCTTCCCGGGTCTTCCCCCGAGGTCTGTGTGTGACCCACGGGGTTACAGACTGGGCAGAACCTCCTGTCCCAGCCCAGGGGGCACCTGGGGGTCTCCCTGAACCTGAGCAGTTGCCAACCCTCTGCTCTTTGTATTTTGGGATCTCACCACCACGATGAGTCAAGACTTTGACCAACAGACATGGATTTTGAAATAGTCAGTTGGTGAGATCTTTGCACTCTCATCCTTTCTTTCTCTTTCTTTCTTTTCCTTAGACATTTCCTTAAGTGCTATTTTTATGCTTTTTCATTGCTTTATTTCTGCAGATAATCAGCAAAATGGCTACTTTGATATTGTTATGTTATTACACACAATAACAAGCAAAATGGCTCCATATCTCCCTTCCATTGCAATGAAATTGTTCTAAAATAAACCCTATGCATATATATATATATATATGCATGTATATAAACCCCAGTCACTCATTGTAACCTCCTGATCCAAACCACACCCAGCACCAAGGGCCATTAAAAAGAAGCCCAAGAACACTCCTCCATCAGCACCAGGTGCTTTCAGCCCCGTGGAACACATGGATTCCCATTCCATGGCCTGCTGGGATTCAGAATTGCATCATTCCAAGACACTGCTCAGCTCCCAAGGCACCCAGCTGCTGCCCCCACTCACAGCAGTGTGTATAGCCCTGCCCTATGGGAAGGTGTGCATCCCAGAATTACTGATTCACTCTAAGTCCCTGCAGCTCCTGAGTTCCCAGAGGCTTCAAAAGCAAAGAGCAGCTGATCCACCTCCAAGTGCTGCTTCAAAATGTGCTTGGGATTCATTCCCTTCGTGACACACACATCAGGATGAAATACCTGTATGTAAAAAGTGACAACTCCTCACTCACGTTTGTGAAACTCAGCTGAAAGAGACACACTAATTAATATTAGTTCAATTTCTCTGTGCCATGAACGATGTGTTTTTAAACTGTGGGAACAAAGGGAACCTTTCAAAGGAAGGCAGGAGAACAAAGGGCAGAAACAACATTCCTAACCAAGGTTCTGCTTCCCAAAGTCTGCTTTCCCAGCTGAGGGGAGGGTGGGTGGCCATGGGGTGCACCACAACACCTCTGGGGAGCGTGGGAGGCAAGAGGAGGTGACCCCAATAAAGGAGCTCGGGGTGGGCTCAGGATTTCTGGGGTCTGGGCTCTGCTGGGATACCCAGCACTGACCTGCAAGGGATGCTACACTTTGTTTGCACAGGAGGGAGCAAAAGCCTCCCACCCCCCAGTGCTGGTGTTGGAACTGAAGGACACAGACACAATGTTGGGATCACATCTCTGTTCATCACCTGCATGGCCTCACTGTGGGGTTTCTCATTTATTTCTGCTGTATTTATTTCACTATAAACCTCACAATGAGTGAACAACCCCATCATCTGAAATCCATGGAATGGCTTGGGTGGAGAGGGACCTTAAAGCCCCTCTTGTTCTATCCTCTGCCATGCAGGGACACCTTCCACGAGCCCAGGTTGTTCCAAGCTCCATCCCCCTGTTCTTCTCCCACAGAAACTGGTTTACATCAAACAGCCAGAAGTTTCCAAGGGCAGCAGCTTCCCTGTTTTATTGCACAGTCTCACCCGCCGACCTTCCAGAGCACTTGGGAAAAACTCCCTTTCAGGGCAGGTTCAGGGAAAAGGCTCCAGATGCAAAGAATAGGATTAGATGGATATTGGGAAGGAATCCTTCCCTAGGAGGGTGGGCAGGCCCTGGCACAGGTTGGGCAGAGAAGCTGTGGCTGCCCCTGGATCCCTGGAAGTGTCCAAGGCCAGGCTGGATGGGGCTTGGAGCAACCTGGGCTGGTGGGAGGTGTCCCTGTCCATGGGGCTGGAGCTAAAGGATCTTTGAGGTCCCTCCCAAGCCCAACCACTCCATAAGCCTGTGATTGTGTCACCCCTGTGTCATCCCACCCACGCAAACCTCTGCCTTTCTCTTTAGGCAGAGGTCTCTTTCCCTCCTCTCTCCCCCTTCTTCCCCTCTATCATTCCCTCTTCAAGCTCGTGATGATTTGGGACATGCGAACAACTGATCTCCCCCCGTTCTGTGTTTCATTCCTTCTTCAGTGAGACCTTTGCCACACAAAACTTAAGCAAATTACTATTAAAAATGAAAACCAGCCACCTTCTCTGCTCCATTTCTTTCCATGTCAAACCCACTCTATCCCACAACTATTTGTTCCCATTTCCATTCAACTGCCAGGGCAGGAAGCAGAACTTTCTTACAAAGATTAAAACTGAATGTTTTCTTTCAGTTTCTTCCAAACTATTCCAACAGTTTCCAGCCATGGTTCAACTCACATCACACCCTCTGCTGATTTTACTTATCACTGACAATTATTCTTTTGGAAGTCCATAACTTCAGACTTGAAACCCCAAAACCAGGGAAATGTTTTGGGGGAACTGAAATTGGCTCACCAAACCCAGGCCCATTCCTCAGGCTGGTCCTTGACACGTTGAACCTTCTAAACCCCATTTTTGAACCTTCTAAAACACATTCTTGCTCCTGTTGGGAGCTCTTTTATTGACCTGGGCAAGCACAAGTGTTTGCCTACCTATAAAAAGCTCAAAAACAAGACACTGAGAATTTGGTGTCTTTTCCCCATTTCTACTGCAGGAATGCAAAACAATAAGATTTTTTTAAAATAAAAAGGTTTTGAATCTCTGAGTGGCTCTTTGTAGAAGGTTCCCAGAAAATCCTGTGGCAGTGATGGCAAAACACATTAAACCCCCCCCCCAGATGAATATTCTGGGGTCTTTGAAAACTGTTTTTATCTAATTTGGTAAATAACTACAAAACATAGGATGCAGAAAAAGACTAAATTAATACAGTTTATGTTGCCTTATTCTAAAATGCACCTGCTCTCCCCATCACTGCTTTTCCCAAGCACAGCCCAACTACAAGAAGACCTTTTTTCCCACATAGAGTATTCAGAAACACAGAATATTTTTACATTCCTTATTTCTGTCCAGTTAAACACAACAGACAAAGGTATCTCAGACCTTTCACTGGGTCCCCAGGGCAAGGGGAGGGTCCCTCCAGAGCCCACCAGCCCCTTGAGGAGTGGTTGGTATTGAACATAACGAGAGCAATTCAAACTTTATCTGGCAATTCTTCCAGGCTGAAAGGGATGCAGAGCTAATTAGTGAGACACAAAAGTCCAAAGGGAGCTTTGCATGGTGTGCCCTGAGCATGAGGAGACACGGGGAATCCTCGGAGCAGGAACCCACATGGACATCAGCAGTGCCTGGTTTCAACTGAGTCTCTCCCACATGGACAGGCAGGGATGGAAGGAGAAGTCATGGAAGGAAGAGGGATTGTCTCAGGATGCTTTGGGGTCACATGCCAAGGAAGCCAAGCAGGGCCCTTCCTTTGGCTTTAAGTAGGGACGAGCTCAGGCCCTGAAAAAGGAAGTTAAAAAGTCAAACCCAAACCCAGATTTCCCCTGAAAATCCACTCTAAACCAGCACATGTGCAAAAGTTCATTATAATTAATTGGCAGGGCGAGTGGAGATGTAATTTCAGTAAAACTGACTTGGTTATGGAAAGAGGAGTTACCTCATCTGAATTCCCTGTGTCAGATTAGAGAGAATGTTTGGAAGGCAGGAAATCTGGATCCTCCGACTGCTCTTTCGTACCAAGATCCTCTCAGTGACCTGGAAACATCTCACATGGCTCTGGGGTTCACTGGCAGCCCTTCCCACTTGTTGGACTTCCCAAAAGAACCCCCAGTTGGATGTCAGTTGTGCCCCCAAAGGTGCTCTGATGTCCCTGAGCCTGCCAGAGATCCCTGAAGGAGGAATTGGGGTATTTCCTGCCCACCTTCCCTGGTTAATCCAGCTGGTGAACCAATGGATTTGTAGCACACAAACTCCACACACATATGGAGGTGGGAATGCCAGGTGGTCAATCCACCCAAAATTCTTCCAGAGATCCCCGTAATCTTTTGGCAAGAAAGGAAAAGAGACAGAAATACATATCCAAGCATTTCAGCTCAGCCCTCCGTGTTCCATTATAGCTTGCAAAAACTTTGGAGTTAATTCGACCTAAGAACAGTAAATATTATTCCAATCTCATGGAATTCCAGAATCCCAGAGTGGTTTGCATTGGAAGGGACCATAAAGACCATCTTGTCCCAACGTTGTGCCACAGGCAGGGACATCTTCCACTATCCCAAGTTGCCCCAACCTGGCCTTGGGCACTTCCAGGGATGGGGCAGCCACAAATCTCCCCAAGTCCAACATTTTGTGAAGAAACAGCTCAGTGTCCACAGCAGAGATGATAAAACCATGGAGCTACTTCCAGAAGGAAGGTTTCTCAGCGTGGGCACTTCCACCTCTCCACAATAATCCCCTCTTTGGAGCAGCTCTAAAGAAGCCTTTGGCTCCAAGGGGGTTTTCCCAGCAGAATGTTGGGTTTGGGTTTTACTCAACATACAAGCGAGTGCTGCTCAGAAATGGCTGGAGAGCCCAGAGCAGAATCCTACAGAGCCAGAGGAACCTCCCTGAGGTGGAGCTGCCGAGGGCAAGAGCTGAAGGCCCAGGGAACCAGCAGTGACCCAGACTCCTGGAGCCACCAGCACGGCCAGAGGTCCCTGCAGGGAGGGACTGAAGGGGGGAACCACGCTGGGACAGAGCCCAGCCGGGAGGGAGCAGATCCTCCCTCCTGAAGGACCTTTGCATCTGGCTGTGGCAAATCCCTAATGCTCCAAAAAATGTAAACCTGGCTTTGAATGCCACCCTCCAATTCCCAGTGGGATTAGTGCTGCTCCAAAGAAGAGCTCAAGAGAAATGCTGAGGGACTTGGAGCACTTACTGTGAAATTCTACTCAAGCCCTGAGTAGAAGCACAAGGAGCATCCAACCCTTCCATAAATAACTGGAAGGGAGGATTTGGACTCTCAGTGCTGCTGAGAAGGTCCATCCCCTCCAATGAGGCTGGTAGTAAATATGCCACTTCAAACCAGCAGAGCAGCCACTGAGGATCTCCCAGAATCACACACAGCTGTTGCTTTGCTTTCAGATGTCCAAAGCAATTCCTCCCTTTGCCCCTGGAATGGTGATTTCACTTTGATTCCAGAGGGAAAAGGCATTTAGGGGGAACTGCAAATGTTTACATCATAACTGGCAGGGGATTTTTTTTTATATATTTTTTTTTTTAAATTCTAGCAAAATAACATCTGAAAGTTTGGCTCTTGTAGCCAGGGTAACAAAACACTGCTCCTACTGTACACGGCAGGATCCCATTAACTCGGAGAAACAGGGACGGGGAAAAAAGCCCGAGCGACAACGGCTCGTCCACGGAGGAGCTGAGAAGGTCTAGGATTGCAATGCCCAGGAAAAGGGCTAAGGAAAAGCAAATTAATCTCCTCCCTCCCCCCCTTCGACTGTGGGATGATGTAACCAGCTCCAGCTCTATCCACGAGGATCAGGAGGACGTGATGGATTCGAAGGAAAAGCAGGAGGAGGGTGGCAGGAACGACCCCAGTGAGGAGCCTGAGCTGTAAATCAGCAGCTGGGCAAGTTCTGAGCCAGCACTTGTCAATTAAAGAGCACTTAAAGCAGCAAACAGTGCTCTGGAGAGTTACCTGAGCTGCATCAAGAAGTTACTTAGAGAAACTTGCACCAAAAAAACCCCACTGTGGGTGTAGTTCCTGAAAAAAACCCGCCCCAAGGACATGAGAAAGTAGCAACTTGACACAAGTTAAAGAGCACATTTGAAGCTCAGGGATCCTTCCTCCACCTGAGGGAAGATGCTCCCTGATTTCCCAGACAATGAGGGAATCCAGAGCTTGGACCTGTCTTCTGTCTTTAGTTTCCCTTTCCCACCCAAATCTCGTGGCAGGAATGACAGAGCTGGGAGACACCAGGACACGAGGAGTTCTCTTCCTGTTCCAGTGGGTATGTCCTTGTGTAAGGGGAATGTGAATTCCAGAACTGAGGCTAAAAATACACCTATGAAAAGGCTGTTTTCTAGAATGGAAAACATATGCCAGAACACCTGGACTTCCCCAAATACTCCCACAAAAAGTGACAGGATACCGGTAGGAAAGGAATTAAAATACCCAAGTAGAGCTCTAATCTTGGCTTTTATCTCTGAGGAAAGTTCATGTAAAAAGAATCCAAAATAAGAGAAGCTTCATGCACTTTATTTCCACTCTTGGCACTGAAAAGGCCAGTGTTGCTGTGAACTGCTCCGTGGGCTCCAGTGATGACCAAAACCAAGAGCAGATGGGAGGGATATTAAATGTTATAGATCATGTTCCACCTCTGCAAATCTTAGGTTTGAGGCCATTTGATTTGATTTTTTTCAGAAAAGAGTTCCAAAGAAAAGCAATTAGGAGAAATGATGGATTCCCTCCGTGGAGGTGGATGTTCTTACACACGCCCACGGTCACTTTTAAATTCTCATCTTTCTGACAGATTTAACAGCCTCAGAGCACCACAAATCAGCACCCCCTGACTCCCACCCAGGCTCACAGATAAGACATGAATTACAGCCCTTCTCCCCACCTGAAGCCACGTCGTTCCAGGCCCCAGAAGCTGCTCAGCACTGCAGCTCCACACGTGCTTCCCTTTAGCCCAGGCACTAAGTGGACAAATGTTTCCAATCCCCTGGAGCACGGCCTGGGAATTGGTGCCTCTTTCACAGCAGCCTCTGAGACGAAGCAAATGTTCTTTCTCCAATTTCCAGCCATAAAATGAAAATGAATCCGACCAGGGTGTCACTTGGTTTGCTTAAGTCGTGTTCTACAACTCCTGGGGCTGCACGTGATGCTTCCCCAATTTTCCAGGCAAATTCCTGGGCACTGGATTAATTCCCCCCTTTATTTCCTTTCTCAAGTAGCCCAACATGTCACAATGACACAAACCCTTCACAAATGTGCGTTGCCAGTTACGCTCCATGGTGAGAACACAAAGAAAATGAGTTTTCTGGGGGTGATTTTTAAAACCTCATTTTTTTCCCCTTGCATGTACCAGCTGTGATGGGAAAGCAATTCCAGAGGAACTGCTATTCCAGCAGATAACCAAAGCCCCGCTGCTGACAATGGCAATGAGGAGGAAGGAGAAGGAATTGTTTATCCCCTTCCCTTCCTGCACTCTCACAAAACTGCCCGGAGTCATCGTAACCCCATTAGGTAACACCCCCACCCTGTCCTGCCATAAATCATTACAATCTCCCTGCTTTGGGGTGGAAAACAATTGGCACGGCACTTGAGTGCCTGTTCTCCCCTGGGGATCAAACTCCAACCATATGTGTGTTGTCAGGGCAGTTTTACCCTCCCAGAGCATCCTTCCAAGCTCCTGTGATGTCACTCCTTTCCCCCATGCATGTTCCTTTTCTCCTCCAGTGAAATCCATGGCTGTGGGATGGACTGACAGGAACCAGCCCAGCAGTTCCAGCCCCAAATCCCAGCTTTGCTGTCGAGCTCAGGGTTGCACCTACAGACACCCCCAGCCTGTGCCTGCCCCTCCCTGTGACAATAAATCCATCCTTTGCCACCAGCTGAGCCTCCAGGGCAGCCAAAGGTCTTTACCGGGGATGCAAACACAAGCTGGAGAGGGAAAGGAAACTTCCCCACTGCATTTGCATTTTTCAAGCTGCATTTTTGAACCCCTCTCAATTTTTTCCCCTGGAATCCAGAGTGTGGATCCTGAGCGGACATCAAGGAGAGCTGGGGACCCCAAGGGTTGTTTCCTGAGAGTCCACATCTGCTTTTTCCCAACATGCTGCCATTTCTGGAGGTCCCTTTAATGCCCAGCTGGGATCATGTAAAACTAGTCCACGACCTGAGAGCAAGGCTGGAATCCCAGATGGGTGTTCAGAGCACAGGTTGGTGCTCACAAGGACAGGCTGGTGTTCAACAATACTTGTATGAATGAAGCCCAACCTGACTGATGTTCAACCCACCGAGAAGTTCCTGCCAGTGAAGGGAAAAAGAAGGAAAATCCCACTCCCAGGCATGCCCTGTGTGTGTGTGGCCACAGACTGGGAACCAGGACTAAACTCACCAGAGCAGCAGAAAATCCTGCAGTCAGAAGGTTAAAATTGCTGCTTTTTACAGTCAAACCCCAAGTTTTTAAAGCAAAGCCATTTAAAATGTGGTTTTCTCACAATGTCAGGAAGGAATTATCAAGTGGAAATCTCCTCCCTGACCAACTCCAAACTTTCCTCTTTGTAATCCCTGGGAAGCACAAATGTCTGGTAACAAAACTTTGAATCCTTAGGAAACACTCTGGAGTGTGCAGAGGAAACTGCTGAACCCAGAAAGAGTAACTGTGTATAAAATACATATAATTGTAAGGAAACCCACCATCTTTTGGCAGCTCTGAGGGGCAAAACATAAATCAGAAGTGGGGCAGCAATAAAAGTGATAACGTGATAATGTTATCCCAGAGGGGAGGAGGGTCCTGGACAGGCATTTCTGAGAGCTTTGAAGAGTGGCAGGGAGAGTTAGTCCTCCCCCAGCCCATTAAGGAATGAGTTATTTTGCCTGAGACTCCCAGCTTTCCCCCCCAGTCCCTGCAGCGGCTCAGGCTGAGCCTGACTCGGGCTGGCTGTTCAGAGGGAGGACTGAAGGGTTCCAGGGGGTTCGGAGCCTTAGCAATGACAGCCCCACCCCGGAGCTGGGAACTGGCCACTGCCAGCCTGGGCTGGGAGCTCTCCCATGGGCTGGGACACACTTCATGTGAATATAGAATGATAAAATATGTAATGTGTAATAAAATATACATGTAAAATACATAATGCAGTTATTATTAATCTAGTTATTATTTCCCTGTCTCTAGTTGTTATATATATTATTGTTTCTTCTTCATATTCTTAGTAGTTATTATTTTGTATCTAGTTATTATGTTATTACTGTATTTTTTCTTATCATTACTCTCACTATTATTATATGAATTATTATTCCATTTGTTCTTCACATTCTTCTTGTTAGTTATTATTGATATCTAGTTATTTCTATTTCTATCAATATATATTGTTGTATTTATTATTATTAATACTATTTCACCTGACTCTGTGTGAAGCAGTAGTAATAATAATAATAATTGTTGTTATTATTATTATTACTACTTCTTCTACTATTACTATTATTACTATTCCACCCCACTGTGAAGGAGTATGTTCTTGTTGTTATTATTATTATTATTATTATTATTACTATTATTACTATTTCACCTGACTGTGTGAAGCAGTACATTGTTATTATTATTACTATTGTTATTATTATTATTACTATTCCACCTGACTGAAGCAGTATGTTGTTATTATTATTATTGTTCCCCCGACTGTGTTGCAGTACATTGTTATTACTATTAATAATTTTATAATTTATAATTTATTAATATTATTATTACTGTTACATTCCAGGGTGGTTTCCCAGCCTGCCGTGTTTGCAGCCTGGGCAAACCCCTTGTGGTTCCCTGTGCCGATGAAATCCCCCTCAACACCCCTCTGGCCTCGGGAATTCCTCGGGAATTCCTTGGGAATTCCTCCCTGCCTTCCCCAACCAGGGCGGCTTCAAAGAGCTGGGAGCAGAAATCCCACAAAAGGGGGCAAATGGCAAGAGTGAAGCCCCCTGGATCTGGTTGGGATTTATCAGATCATCCTGGGGATGAAAATCCTGGTGGAATATTGATGGGAAATAATGGATAAAAACACCCCTCTCCTGCCAAAGGCTGCCGGAGCTGCAGTTCCACAGAACGCACAGAAAAATGTAGGAGGGTGTGCACACACACACACACACATATATATATATCTCAAATAAATCTATAAATAAAAACCAAAACACAGGGCACAGCAGCCAGGATTTTTATGCAGTGGCCGGGATTTATACCCTGTGAAACAGCTGTGAAATGCAGACACTGCTGCTGAAACACCACCTTTAGATAATTCTGCAACGCAGGATTAGAATCAGCTTTTGTGTTAAAAACAAACCTTAAACACAGGAGGAAAGTTCTGTATTGAGAAATGATTCGAAATAGCTAAGAACAGTTAAAAATGCAAGAACTTCCACAAACTTCCAGTTCATTCCAAATGGAAATTACCAAGCCCATCAGGAATGGACGTGCTTTATAAATCCCAAATTTCTCCTCCTGCAGCTCCAGCCAGTTGGGCAGCGAAAACAAAGTCACCCTTCCAAAGCTTCCAATGGAACACTTTAGATATGCAGATAAAATTCAAAATACACCAAATTTATCACTGGAGGGGGGGAGGAAAGGAGGGGGGGAAGCAAATGCGAGACTTATTGTTTTTACTGTGGCTGCAAATTGGATTTCAGCTCGAAAGGGAAGGACAAACAGGGGTTTCTGTCTAAACACGGGGCTGATCCAAGGCAAATAAAGCCAGAGAGCCGACCTAACAAAGGCTGAGGGACATTTCAGCCTCTGAGATGCTGAGGAGACAAACCATGGTAAAGTCTGTGGGAATCACGAGCCGTTTCGGAGCGCTCAGTCCCCGAATCCCTCCCCCTTGTCCCATATCCCCCACGCTCCTGGCCTCCATCCCTGCCTTTTGGCCGCCCAGCAGAGCCCGGCCGAGCAGTGCCCGGCCCTTTGGAAAGCTAAGGCAGCTCTACATGGTGATTGGGGATGTTCAGCACAGGGAGGATGGCTCTGCTTCCAAACTCCACGAGATAAAACCCGTCGCAAAATGACAAATAAGCTGCTAACTTCCTGCAGGTTTCCAAGCTTTCCCCCCCTCGGTGGTAAGAGAAGTGCCATTGCTGCCCTCATTTCTCCTGTGAGGATGAGCAGTGCTGGAGGCAGACTCCCAACACAAGGGAATGGCCCTGCCTTTGGAGGTCCTGCTCTCCAAGCCCTGAGCAGCACCAGTGACCATCCCCTCCAGCAGCCAAGGGCTCCATCAGGGAACGTTCACGGGGTTCCGTCCACGTTTCCAGCGCTGGGTTTGCTTCGGGGGCGGCACAAGGACCCAAGACTGCCTTGGAAAGAGAAGGAGTTTGAAATCCCTGCCTAATGAGTGACTAATTGGGGAGTGACCCTGGACGTGCAGGTAAAGAAGAACGGCCCAGACACGGAATGTTCCCAGCAAAGTGGCCAAGCCCGGACACTCTTCCAGGGGAAACTGGCCGAGGAGGAGCCGCGTGTCTTTGGAAACACGAGGCAGAGGAAGGACCTGGGGGAGGATTCCCGGGGGCCAGGCTGGGCTGGGCAGTGCTCAGAGCAGAGGGGAAGGGACTGCACAGTGACAGCACCTGAACGGAGCAGTGGAAATCACACTGGAAATGTAAAGAGGGGCTGAAACATCGGGGGCGGCTTGGATTCCCCCCCGCGGTCCCGTGGAATAAGGAATGTGGGGGGAAAGCAGCACAGTCACAGTGGGGAATGCACAGCAGATAAATAAGGGCTGAGTGGAAAAGGGAAAGTGGGAAATGCACAGCAAATAAAATAAGGGCTGAGTCTGAAAGGGACAGTGGGAAATGCAGAGCAAAAAATAAGGGCTGAGTCTGAAAGTGACAATGGCAAATACAAAGCAAATAAAAAAAGGGCTAAGTCTGAAAGTGACAGTGGGAAATGCACAACAAATAAAATAAGGGCTGAGTCTAAAGGTGACAATGGCAAATACAAATAAAATAAGGGCTGAGTCTGAAAGGGACAGCGGGAAATGCACGGCAAAGAAAGGCAGAGCCGAGTCTAAGAGCCTTGAGCAGGGATTCCCAAGGACACTGAGCCCCCTTCCCAGAACGGTTAAAAAGTAAAATGAAGAGAAGACAAATCCCTTTCAAAAGGAAAACCTTTAAAAGTATTAAGTGATGTGTTAAACACTTGTTTTACATGACCCCAGCAGCGACAGCAGCGGCTTTTGCCAATATTTATCTTTACAACTGAAGTGAAATAATTCTTATTCCTTGCACTTCCCTGCTACGAAGGAACCGGCTCCGTTTCACCCAGAGCCGACAACCTGAGTTTGCTTAAACCAGGCACTCAAAGACCAGCTTAGCCCTCACTTTGGGGACCCAAAGCTTAAATTCCAGGTGCAATTGACTTGTCCTTACCCCTTTTTCTTGTTATCTCTCACTAAATATCGCCTGGTGCTTTTACAGATTTATAATCTCCTGCTCCGTGTCGGTTCGCCGTGGCTGTAACCTTTTCATTTGCTTGTAAATCAATGATGTGAGAGAGACTAAAACCAAGGGTGAAGATAAACCAAAGCTGCCCTGGGTGTTTTTGCAATAAAAGCATTTTGGAATATTTATTTGAGCTGCAAACAAGTGCCTTTAAATTCCCTCCTTCCACGCAGCTGTCGGCAAGTGCTCAGCGAGCGGAGCATTTGGCTCTCTAACCAGAAACAAATCTTTTGAGTTCAGATATTCAGATTCAAACCAAAACTCATTAAAAGACACCAAGAGGTGCCCCCGGGCTGTTCCTGCCAACATTTGGTTGACACTTCAGAAGGGCTGCCAAGAATCCATGAAATGTTTCTAAAATCTTTGGACTTCGCTTGAGCACGAACACGGTTTTTCTCGGGGAGGCTCAAATTTGCTGCAGGGGCTTTGAGGAATATCATCAAAAATCCATCAAAACCCACTGCTGAAACCCCAGAAACCACAAGGGTACACACAGCATAAAAAGCAGATTATTTGGATTGAAAATCAAGCAGAGAAGTTGCAAAATGCTCAATTTTCCATCACAATAAACAAGTCACTGCGTTTTGTTCATTAGATTTAGAGTTTCCTGAAATGATTCCACTTGCAGCACGACAGGGGAGAGCTTATGTGAAATGTCACGTGGAAATCAAAGCCATCCTGAAGATTTGGGGGAAAACCTGTCACAAATACGACAAGGTCCTCTGTGCCACTGAGATTCCCCCAAAGCATTTGAACACCTTGGGGGAAAACTGCCCTGGGATGTGACCAGGGAGCAAAGAGCCCCCAAACCAGCCTGCAATGTGAAAACGCCCAGGTTTTTCTCCAAATGTGGATTCCAAGCAGTTCTCCTAATGCTGCCCAAAGCAAACCACATCGTGCTAGTTCACAGAAGAAGTTGGGAAGAGTGTTTTGTTCCTCGGGAGGGAAGGTGGGAACGAGACGGGATCTCGGACGGAGCCAGGAGCCATCACACCGTTCTCCTCCAAAAGCACAAAGGCTGCTCGGGCTCCTTCAGTTAAAACTCAGAGAAAACGCTCAAAAATGTCAGAAAAAAACCCCCCAGAATGCCTAAATTCTTCTCTTAGTTCCCACACAGAGCTCGTGGACACGGCACAGCTTCCCTCTCTTCCCCTGCACAGCGAGGCTGGAGAAACGTGGAGAATTCCGAGCAAAAAGAGGGACCCCAGGAGGGGTCTGAGCTCGGCCAGCTGGGACCCCCCAGTCCTTAAAGCAGGACCCAAGCCCTGTGCCCCTCTGCAGAGCAGGCAGTTTTATCCAGGATGAGTTTCGTGTCCCAGGATGAGTTTTCCTGTCCCTTTTGCTCCCCTGTTTCCAGAGGATCCCGTGAGCCTGAGCTTAGGCTGCAGTTTAGCCCGGGTTTAAAAGCTTTTCCACCATTGGAAATGTTCCCACAGCCCGTTTTTTGTTGTTATCAAGCAGTATTTCAAGAGTTAAAAGCTACTCAAATTTGGCCAATTTTTGGGATTTTATCCTTGCCTTTAAAATGATATTTTGACAGTCAGAGAACGGCAGGAGATTTAATTGCTCCACACCTCGTTAATTAATGCACTTCTCAAATTAGGGCATCAGGACCTCGAGATAATGAGGGATGTCCGGGATAACTCCTCGAGATTCTTCCTGGGGTTTGTTAAAGTGCAAAAGGGGGAGGAAAAAAATCACTCATGGCTTCAAAAATATCATTAATTAGGTACACTGCAATTACTGTCTAATTGGGAATATTTGGATTGTAAAGAAAAAATAGTTCTGTTCTGGAATTGGCTATTTTATATTCCTACCACTCCACTCAAACAGTATTTGATGCTATTAAAGAGGGAAATTGTGATTTCCATAGAAAATAAATTCTCCACTCAGCTGGAAGCAAACAAATTTTAACCTGCTAATTGTGATTATTTAGATAGGATTTAATTTGCACCTGTAATGAATAAAAAATAAAAATTCAAAGGAGGAAAAAGCTGAGACACGTGTATATCTTTATACAAATGAGGGGTTTCTGCTCTTTCTTAAATTCAGGATATTTGGGGGTATTTGGGGGCAAATCAGCACATGCCCACAGCAGTATTTTTGTAAAGATTAATTCTAAAGTGCCCCTTAAAAAAGTATCACAAAACTTTAATTAATGTAATTAATTCCACAGGAAAAAAGAAAACAAAACAAAACAAAGCTGTGTTTTTAAAGCCAAAAGATGAGTTTTGCTTGTGGAATCTTTGCTGAATTCAGAATGTCTTGTCATCTAAAACTGAAGATTTTTATCCTTATCCCCGTTAATTTATTACTCTTAAATCCTCAATTTTTCTCCTCCTCCCTCTGCTCCCAGCACCTGGGCTGTAAGGATTGCTCTTATCTGCACTTTTTTAACTTTTCCTAGCATTTTCCCTCCGTTTTTTCCACTTTTTCCCCCCGGAATCTCTCTGAGAACAAACCCAGGAAGGTTTCTAAAGCGTTTACTCCACGTGTTCTGCAGGATTATGCACAAAACCCCTGTAAGGATAAAAGGGGTTTCTCTTCTGCTTGATTTATCTGCGGGATTTTCCCCTTATTTTTAGGAAGAGCAAAGCAAAGGGCAAAAATCCAGGGAGAAAAGATCTTTTCCTGACCATAAATCCCCTCCTCTCCCCTGCTCAGGCTCTTCCAGCCCCGGGAGCACTGTTTGGACAGGAGAAATTAGGACCAAATGGTTCCATTTGTCACAGAGTGCAACTATTTCCAATATCCCGATTTTTCTATGGATAATGTGTCCATACATATTTCACTGGCCCGGCCAATTGGGGCAAGTGGTTCAAGATGCTCCCAATTCCTCTTTGGAAACCAAGACCAATAAATTTCCCAGGGCTGGGGTTGTCAGACCTTCCCTTTTGGCCACTCTGAAGAACTTTCTCCCCCTCCCCAAACCCAGAGGGGACTCCACACGCGTTTCATTCCTGGGCTCTGAGTGCCGAGTCCCGGCACTGCGAGAGGGTTTCAGGGGATATTTGGGAATGCCTGAGCTTTGGGCTGCTAGAACAGAGCCAGGAGCTGCATGCAGGGCTTTGGCAGCTCCAGGGCAAACGGGGCAAGGCAACAGAAATCCCCCCAAAATGGGATCTGTGTCGCTCCCACAGGGAAACACAACAAGGGATGTGTCACAAACACAACCCCAAGCTCACGTGGAATCATGGAATGGCTGAGGCTGGAAAAGCCTCCAAGCCCACGGAGTCCAAGCATCCCCAGCACTGCCAAGGCCACCACTGACCCTGTCCCCAAGTGTCACATCCACTGGGCTTTTAAATCCCTGCAGGGATGGGGATCCACCGCTGCCAGGGCTGGATGAAGGAATTTTCCCAATATCCAACCTGTCCCTGCCCTGTCCCAGCCTGAGGCCATTCCCTCTCCTCCTGTCCCTGTTCCTGGGAGCAGAGCCCAATCCCCCCCAGCTCCCCTCTCCTGTCAGGGACTTGCAGAGCCAGAAGGTCCCCCCTGAGCCTCCTTTTCTCCAGGCTGAGCCCCCCCAGCTCCCTCAGCTGCTCCAGCCCCTTCCCAGCCCCGTTCCCTTCCCTGGACACGCTCCAGCCCTTCCCAGATCTGCTGCTCTTCAGATCACACAACACCCAAACATTGGATTCCACTACCAGCAACTGCTGATTCTACAAAGCAGAAAACACCGAGCAACTGCAACAATCCCAGAATCCTGAGATGGTTGAGGTTGGAGAAGCCCCCCAGGAGCAGGAGTGCAACCCTTCGCAGCGCTGCCAAGTGGAGCACAGAACCACGCACATCCACAGCTCTCAAATACCTCCAGCACCCAGGGTCTCGTGGCTGCAGCTCCAAACTCCCAGGTCTGATGCAGGTCCTGTCAAATCAGTGCCAAAATTCCTGATAGCTCGAAAGGGAAGGGCAGGGAAGGAAAGCGTGGAGAGCACACGGAACCGGCGCTCGCTCTGAAGAAAGAGCCCAGCTGAGAACGTGAGTGACAGGCACGTGAGACAGGTCAGGGAAAGCCAAGATGCCCTTCCCGAGGGCTGGGGGAGCAGGAGGGAACCTCTGGAATTAAGGTAAACACAGCAAGTTGTCTCCTGTCCAAGCCCTGAGCAGCTTTTCCTGCAAGTGTGTAACTATAGATTCCGTAACTCCTCGGCTCTGCCTCCCCATTCCCCGACTTCAATGACACGAGGAGGAATGAGCCGGCACAGAGGAGCAGAGAGAAAAGAAATGTACAAGCACACAGCACCCAAAACCCCCCCAAATATTCCCCTTTCCAGCTCCAAATGTCCCCTTTTCCAGGGGGACACACTCTGGGAATAGTGGGAAATACTGCATATTTGGCTGATGTTACTTTGAGTGAGCAAAGTAAAACCTGTGTGGAATTCTCCAGCTCCTCTTCTTTCCACACAGGTTGTGCTGCTACACAGGAAAAGTAAATATTTATAGCAGGACACAGGGAAAAAATATAGTGGATAAGCTGAACTCCATCAAATCTCTCAGACTCTCCTTTATAATTCAAGTGACTTTCATTAATTCAATCTACTTAGACTCAAAAGTGAATTAAGGTACAGGAATTAAATGCGCCGCAGTTCTGTAAAAGTGTCCACACAGGGGCTTATTCTGCTTTAAAATAATCCACTGGATGGAGATCTTTGCTAACTCAGATAAGCTTTGGAGGAGTTGTTGTGCAGAGCAGCCCAAAAGATCACAGGTTCCCCCTGAAGGACGAGGTTAGGAGAATTATCAAATGCACAGTTTTTGGGTGATGCTTTGAAAACATCACACAAAAAATCCTCAGCCCACGGTGTGAATGCAGGTTGGTCACAGAACCCTCACCTGCTGCAGTTTGGCACTCCTGGCAGCAGGTCATGAGTGGGTTGGGGGGTGACACCCACCCAGGAGCTCCTCACCCCATCTCACACTTGCCCTGTTCCTGTTCACTCTTCCACATCACTGAGAAAGTCTCAGTATTGATAAAATTATACAGGAAAAGCCCTTTTTTGGGGGGAATAAACCCACCCTTCTAGAACATCATCCTAAAGATTATTATACTCAATGTCCACAGGGGACATTTGTCTCTCTCATTCAATTAGATTCTCCTCTTTATCAGGAGCTTTATTTGCTGTGGATGGCATTGCCATGGCTCTTGGCTCCAATCCTGCACTCTGGCTCTGAGATTTCCCTGGAAAAGGACTCCCATCCCAACACCAGCCTTTGGAACCAGGTCACACTTTTGGAGCCCAGCCAGCCCCAGCTCCAAGTCTGTCTGTGCTCTGTGTTCCCCCCACCCAAACAAATCTCTCGGGGTATTCCCCTCAAAATGGTCCTGGAATGTGGGAATTGATGCCAAAGACAGATCCGGGTCTGGAAGGGGAACCAGCACCTTCTGCTTTATGAGGAATAGATTGGAAATGCCCCTGAGATCCCCAGGGACATCCTGCTTTCCTCCTCCATCTCTCACACCTCCAGCGTGAGGTTCATAAAGCAGAAGGGAATTCAAGGCATCCTGAAATATTAATATTAAAACGATGACTCCCAACTCGGTGTCACCCTTCAATAACCACCAAGTTCAGCCCCGGCAGAAGCCACAAGGCTCAGCCAATGCTCTGTAAATCAGCAGGAGACAGAGCAGTCAGCAGGACAATATTACTGCACCTCCCAGACCTGCCATTTCTCCCCTCCCACCCAAAGGCAAAGGCAGCTCTGCAGGTGTGAAAGCAAAGGCGGCCAAGAGCACTTTGCACCTCCCCAGTGGAGCCCAGCCAGGTATTTCCAGGCCCATTTTCCATTTATCTCCTTTGGAAAAGCAGCCAAGGCAAAATGCAAAGCAGCTCGAGGAGGCTCCTGCAGTGAATATCCATCCCAACACCCACACACTTGGAGAAATCCCTGAAGTTTAAAGGATAGGTCAGTGTTTCAGGTGTCCTTTTCCCTGAGGAACCTGATGCCTGGCCCTGCTGAGGAATCATTGCCAGGGAGACTCCTGAGCCCTGGCTTTGGTTTCAAACAACAGCAGGAAGAAATAACTCAGGGAAAAGTATCTCCCCAAGAGAAGCTTCACTGAAATATTGGGTTTATGGTTTCAGAATGAGCCATTCTGGTCTCATTTCAGTGACACAGGAACGGGAATAAAACCTGCCGTGACTTTAATTCATTAATCCACACAAATAAACAGCGGTTCAAGTCACAGGGTGAAAACCCAGGAGCGAGTCCCAGCTCAGGGAAATCCCTGCCTTTCTGGAGAGCCCTGAGCAGCATTCCCAAGCCTGCAGGATTAGTTACCCAGCAGAAGAGCTGCGTGTCCAGCCCAGCCCAGCCCCAGCCCAGTGGGGTGTTGGTGCTGCCCTCGCCCCCAGCTCACCTCAGCCAGACTCTCAACTGGGGGAAAGTTGGTTTTGGAGGGGTTTTAGGGTGTCCCTCGGGTCTAATAAACACCAAACCTGCTCTCAGAGGGATGGGTTTCCCATAAGGGATTATTCCCTGTGCTACCCTGGCTTTCCAGCACTCCTGGTTCTGGTTCAGCCTGGGAGACCAGACTGTTTTTGCCTGGAAGAAACACCGTCAGTACAAAAGAGAGAAATTATCCTTTTGTATCCTTTGTATTATTTTATATTCTTATTTCTGTGCAAACTTTTCCTGATAGTCAAATAGTCTGCAAGTTTCTACCCCAAATGTTTTTGCTGCAGGATTTTTTTCCTCGATTTCACGGGTTTTAAAATTCAGCAATTCGTGGGGGTTTTTCTTTCAAAATAACAAGTTGAACATTCCCATTTCTCCTCCTCTTTATTATCTGAGTTTTCCAAAGAATTACTTCATGGAAAAGATGAAAGTTCTTCCAATTTCTCTTTTTTTGCTCACCAGATTTTAAAGAACACAAGGTTAAAGTTGAAAGATGCCCCTGCTATTGTTGGCTGGCTGTTTGCGAGTTGTCTGAAAAAATATATATGGAGAAGTCTCGCTGGAAAATGACCTTTCCTTTGGAGAACTTCAATTAGGATTTGATTGGCAAGTGTTTTTCCAGGAAAAAAAGCTTTAGATATGGGATTTTTTTCCCCCAGAAAAAAGACACAAGTGAAAAGAGAGAGAACGATGCACAAGGAAAAAATCCTCGATTTTGAAAAGGAAAAATCAAAGGAAAAAAACCACGGCAGAGAAATTTAAGTCCCTCTTTAGCAGGACCCTGTTCAAAGTCTGAATCCCAGGACTTTGGTGACTCTGGATAAATCCCAGGGCTCATCTTTTCCTTTCCTGCCAAGCTGGGAACTCTCAGGTGAGCAGAAGGGACACACAAACCAGCCCCCTGATGAGTACCCACAGCTCCTGGTATTCCCTGCCCCTGGAATTGCAGCCACAGCAGCTCTGGCTCCCTGGGCTCTGCTCTCAGGGCTTCATTCATTCCCCAAATCCTGCCCTCTCATCACAGCCAGGGACAGAAGGGGCAAACAGAGCTGAAAGGGTGCCTGGGGCAAAGCTGGGCTCAAGTACAGGTAAATATGGATTTGTTTGAGCAGGTTCCTCATTTTGAACTGAGAATAAAAGGTATTTTGAAGGCTTTCAGTCCTAACTCTGTACCTTTGGGTTCAGCTGTGGCTCAAGAAATTGAATTTTGCTTCAATTCTCTGTTTCCTATGAAGTGGATCAGGCAAATATCTATGTTTTAATTCATAAATTGTTTCAGTAAGTGTGCAGGAATAATTAGAGACACAAGCACAACTTTGGGCTCCTGAGGTTGAATTCTGCGTCACCCTATTGGGAATTCTGTGCCTTCAGCTCCGATCCTGCACATCACCTGTCCCCAGTCCCAGAGGTTATTTCACACGCAGAGTTCAAACCATTTTCTGCCTGCAGGGAGGTAAAAGACTCAGCAAAGCAATCCTGTGTGTCCCAAAGCTCACAGGCAGTGCTACAACCCAGCCCAGCCCCAGCTCCAGCAGCCCCTGCACTAAAACAGCGACTCCTTCGGCTTTCCCTGTGTGTGGATTCCGAGCCTGAACCCCTGATGGACCCAATTCCCCACAAGTGACTGAAGGAAATTAATCCCTCTGTGTTTTGAATGATTCCTCCCCAAAAAAAGCCCCTAAGAGAAATGCCAGAAATGTAGAATTTACACACAGCTCATCAGGCTCAGACTGGCTCTGTTTAACAACTTCAAGGGGGAAAACAGTCCTTGTTTCAGCTGGTGAAAAATAAAATATGGTCACATAGCTCAGCATATTTTTATTGAAAATATGCTGCTTGCAGAATGTTTTTCTTCTCAAATGCACCCTAATAAATACAAGTTGGGATGAGGACGTGAAAGGCCTGTGAAACGTCAGACCTTTAGTCAAAAACTCTGCATTAATTTCTGAAAAGGAGGAGAAACACTTTAAATGATCGGGAATTTTTGGTACCTTCAGAGAGGGCGATGGCACAGGAGGGTTTCTCTCAGTGTCTTTTACCTCCCTGCAGACAGAAAATGGTTCTCAGCACGTTTGGAACTCTGTGTGTGGAATTATTGTGGAATAATGGGCGGAATTACAGCCAGAGGAGGTGCGGGATCAGAGCTGAGGGCGCAGAATTCCGAACAACCCTTCAAAGCATCCCAGAAAACACTGGTGAAATTCACCCCCAACGAGCAATGCCCAAATCAGCTCAGATTTACAAACCCATTGGCACATTTATTTCTAGATTAACTTTGCCAGCTCCTGAGCAGGATCCCAGCAGAGCTTTGGCTGTCGGGCTGAACTGACGTGGAAGGCACGGCAGACCCATTTTGTGCTGTAAATGAGTAAATAAGTGTCCAATTTTCGCTGCTTGGCCTCAGAAACAAACCAAAAAACCAGAGAAAAGTAGTAAAATATACAGGAGCCCCAAAAGCCTTTTAGGAGCTCGGGAAGCTGAGGATTCCCAGGAGGAAGAGGCTGGTGGGGCTGACCCACTGGGATGGGGGGCTGATGGAAACAGCTCGTCCCTCCCTTCCTCCGGCATCTCGAGACGCTTTTTGGGCAGCATTTTGGGGGTCTCCCAAATGCAAAGGCACATTTCCCGAGCCCAGGCAGGCCCTGGAGCCCCAGGAACTCTTCCAGCCACCAAACATCCCCCTGCACGGCCCCAGAAGCTGCCGGGCAGGTGGGCTGAGCTGAGCAGGCAGAGGGCAGGAGGGGCAGAAGCTGCTGGGACAAGGGGACTATTCCTTAAGTGAAGCCACCTTTGGAAGGAGTGGAAAAGGCTTGGGCTGTTCTGTGTCGCTGGGGCAGATTAAGGTGAATTCCAAGCGGAATTGGAGCAGCAGGAGGATTGTTTTTTAAGGGAAAGATTTCAGGGTGAAACCGAAAGCCCCATCTGAGCTCTGTACAAATAAAGAGAAAGTTCTCTTTGTATGTGACAAACCTTGTCCTGCAGGGCCACGTGTGACTGCAGCCCGTGACGGAGCCATTAATAACACTACTAATTCATTAAAAAGCCAATTAATAAACAAAAAGAACCCCCAGATTACTCCTTCTGCTCCATGCTGAGACTACTAAAACCTGCTTTTCACAGCCTGTCGGACGAATTTCCTGTGCCCACAACGAAAAGCAGCTGGGAGAGCTGAGATTCAACCCAATAATCCGAGAGCAGAAAAGCAACTCTTACCCCTCCACGCTCCTCACTGGGGCAGGGTGGGCTGCAGGAAGGATTCCTCCCTCTCCAAGGCTCATCCCGAGCATTGCTGCTGAAATGGGAGCCCCTCAGCCCAGTCCCTGCCTGCCTGCAGCTCTCAGGCTGGGCCTCCCCAGCCCATCTCTCTGCCGAGCACACTCAACACTGCAGGCTGACACAAAGCACACCCCGCTGGAGATGCAGCTCCTGGGGAGCTGAAGGCACTGCAGGCTCCAGCTCTGAGAGGGCAACCTCCTTATTCATTACACTCATCACTCTCCTTGCAAGGCAGGTAGAGGAGAAAAAGCTACAACAGAAAAATTTCATCATTAAGCGTAATAAAAATATCTCATTCCTCCTTCATATGGTGAATTTTTGCACAAATAACCCCATAACGTGCATGTCCTACAAGTATCAACAGCAGAGGAAATCACAAGTTCAATCCATGAAAAAAACCACATTTGCCTCTATCAGGAAAACGCAGGGAAAATAAGAGAAAACAACTTATTTTTAACACATCTGTTTGACATCAGGAAAAGAAAGTCTCTTTTTTTTCAAATCCTTCAGCACAGAGATACCAGGAAAGGCAGGGGTAGTAAATTAGGGAGGATTTTTATGTAAGTGCATGGATTTTATCAATAGAGTAAAATCCCACCTCCACCCACGTGGGTCTCCACGTTTGCAGCCAGGATATTAATAAATAAGGACACACTAACAGAGAGCACGTATTCAGTAGGGTATTTTTGCAATGTTTCTTTTAATCCATTAACTTTTGGCCCTGTTTGGGGTCATTCTTCAAAATAAAAAATGGAGTTATCAATAAGGAATGTTACCCAGGGAATAAATTACTTAAGGGATCAGAAAAACATTTGTTATTCTACCAGTTCTTAACAACCAAAGAAGATCCAACCTGCTCTGTGCTTTGGCAGGAACGTGTCCGAGCTCTGCAAAATGCAGTTTTAACAGAGGCACTGCCAGGTGTCCCTTCCCCGCTTAGGCTGGGGGGGTTATTTTGCCAAAATAATCATTAGTTGACAGGAATTTCGATTTGGGATTTAATTATGCACCAAACACCAGTGATGTCTTTTCCCAGGATAGTTCTGGGATACAGGACTCTTCCCTTTATTCCACTCAGGCTGTGGGATATCCTTTGCCCAACAGGACGGAGAGGTCGAGAGCTCTGATGGGCATTCCTTCATCCCCCAAATCTCACGGGATTGTGGAATGGTTTGGGTTGGAAGGGACTTTAAGGATCATCCTGTTCCATTCACAACACTTTTCACTGTCCCAGGTTGCTCCAAGCCCTGTCCAACCTGGCCTTGGGCACTTCCAGGGATGGGGAATCCACAACCTCTCAGGGTAACCCGGCCCAGGCTCCCAAAGGGCACAGACTGTGGAATATGCAACCAGAACTCCTCCCAAATTAGCCTAATTATTGCAAGGGAAAGTCTTTCTCTCAACATTAGTGACACTCTGACTTCAACAGTCAGAATTTAAAATAAAACAGTCAATTCCAGCCCTAATTTACTGGATTTAGCCTTGGATATGCTGAGCTGGCTGAGCTCCTCAGCAGTGCAGATGCTCTGAGCTCAGAGCTCGGTATTAACTAGGAGATGACTTTATACAGTCACTGAAGGACTTCACCAGCCCATAACCAGCCTCACCAAGTGCCCTAAAGGCCTTTGAGGTTGTGCCCCAGGACATGTGAGCCAGGATGATCCCAGGGCTGGTTTTTGGCTGGAAAATCCACTGGACTGACCGTGATGGGACAGCAGAGAACATAGAAAGCAAAGCCCACGGTGCAAAGTGACCCCAGAGCAGCAGCCAAGCAGCTCCTCCCCAGCCCCAGGGAATGGTCTGTGTGAAGAAAACAACCTGTTTCACGTCTCCACCACTGCCCTAAAGCAGCACAAAATCATCTGCTTATTGCCTAATTAACAGCTGATGTCATCAACTTGTCCAAGGCAAGAGTTGCACGGACTGAGTCCTCCGATGAAAGCCAAGGGGACAAATGAAAACTGTTTACTGCTTTTCCAGCACCAACTACCCCATTCTCTTCCCTAAATTACTGGCCAAGAATCCACACATTATTCAACCACTCAAGTCCAAATTTAAAAGGAAAACACCGAGAGGACACTTGTTAAAGCAAACTGTGTAGAATTCCTTGTGCTCCAGATGTAAGCACAGAAAGCCATTCACAAAACCCAACTTCTCAAGAACAATCAAAATGATTTTTCCTTTATTTTATTCTCTTTTTTTCCCCTCCCCTACTAAACCAGACATGCCACCCAGAGTGGGTAAGTGAGAGCCTCCTGCTGCCTTTCCCTGCTCTGTCCCACCAGCTGCTTCCCTTGGCACCAGCACACGGGAGGGTTTAGTCTCTGCAGAACCCTGAGCATTGTGGTGTCCAAGAGAAGGGCCCTGGCTGAAGCCTTGGCTGGGATATTAAATTCGAAATCCCAAGAACCTCATAAAGGACGAAAATAGTCTTATAAATATTTATAATTTATTCTTATTACATTTTATTTATTACTGAAGTCTGAACCATGGAAAATTACACCGAAGCCACGGAGCTTAGCAGGGATGTGAAAGGCCATTTTAACAGATAAACACAAAGGCTTCTAAATAAATCCTGTAAAGCTCCTAATCCAAGACAAACACGATGATTAGGATTGAAGGATGCTCCTGCAGAGCCTTGTTAGGTGTTTTAATTGTTTCATGGGTAGAAATAAACCCCCTGACAGACCAGAGTTAAGAGCTGGAGAACATCTGGGGGTTCTACACACCCTAAAAACATCTCCTTGTGCAATAGCCACTAAAAGACATGGGCAAACCAACCCATTTTCCTGTTCAAATGCTTTGAGGACACTTCTGTTGGAGCTCCTGAGCTGTGCCATAGCTCTCACAGTGGCAGCAGTGGGGTTTGGTGGCCCGAGCTGTGACTACAGCCCGGGGGAGATCAGGCTTTGCTGGGTCTCCCTCCCTACTGGCAGCTCCAGTGAGAATGGGAATGTCATGGAAACATGGGATATCCTTAGTTGGAATGGACCTATCATGATCATCCAGTCCAGCTCCTGGCCCTGCACAGACACCCCAACAATCCCACCCTGTCCCTGTCCTGCTGTCCAAACCCTCCTGGAGCTCTGGCAGCTTTGGGGCCGTGCCCACTGCCCTGGGGAGCCTGGTCAGTGCCCACCACCCTGTGGGGGAAGGACCTTTCCCTCAGATCCAACCTGACCCTGCCCTGGCACAGGTTAAAACTGACAGCTGAGAGGTTGGAACTGGAATATCAGGATGTTCTTTCCAATAGTACCTACTGTCTACACTGGAAGTGTCCAAGGCCAGGTTGGACGGGGCTTGCAGCAGCCTGGGCTGGTGGAAGGTGTCCCTGCCCGTGGCAGGGGGTGGGACAGGATGAGCTTTAAGGTCCCTTCATCCCAAACCATTCTGGGATTTCATGATTTGAGTGAACATGAGACTCTCCTGCCTGGAGTTCTTTGCCTACAAGGCAACATTATCACCCAAAAATTCAGCTGCACTGGAAGCTGTTGCAGTGAAGCACAAGTGGCCACCAAATGAAACAAAAATGCAGAGCTGCTAAGGATGAAACGAGCAGCTCAGAGTTGGACGTGGCCTGCCCTCCCCACTGCAGGCAGCCAGAGGCTGGATAACACACTCACTGTCTTTTTTTGGGAATCACCTCCATGCTGGACATTTTTTTCTCTTAGCCTCCTGCTAACCTTGAAATGCAATAATGCTAAAATTCCAGAGATATCACGGAGATGAGCAGAGCATTTAATTGAAGTGCAGTGCTACAGAGAGGACATTTCCACTCAGGCCCGGGCTTGGCTGGACAGGCTCACCAACACAATAAAAATAGCCTTTTCTTTCCCACATTTTACTATCTGCCTTTGTTTATTCAACCATTCAGCAAACCCAGCTGGATCACAGGCATTGTCATCAAAGAAACATTCTAGGTCAGCCAGAAGTGGATGCCAATTGTCTAAAAATAAATAGAGGCTTTGTCACTGGAGTATAATTTTAAGGCCCCTGTAATGAATAATGGAATAGAAAATCTTTCCAACCAAGTGGGATACACTGATTTCAAGCAGAAAGATTTCACAGTTGTTGTAAGCTCCAGATAACCTAATTTTTCCTTGATTTCAATAAAAGTGATGCCCAGAGGAGCCCGTTAAAAGGTTGGGTGTTGTTTTAAAGCCTCCAATTGCTGCTGAATCCCCTGGCAGATGAGACCAGCAGTCACCTGTCACACAGCCAAGGAGCTGCAGTGCTGTGGGGAACCAATTTCCTACAGGTCACCGAGTGGCACAACTGGGATCAGATTTCACACTTCCCAGCTCTTATCCCTGATATAATGCACAAATTATTTCCTCTAAGCTAAAAGAAGAGACAAGATAAGCCCACATGGCTTTATCAGCTCAGCCTAATTGCTAAAGATCTTAAAGGAGCTCGAACAAGGAGCAGAGCACCTCCACAAGTCCAAGATGTTGTAACAGCCACGGCGCGGCCCTGGAATATATTGATTTCAAGAAAATACTTAGCTCAATTCCTCCCCCAAAGTTTTGAAAAGCTACTTCCTCAGTGGAGAAACGCCAAGGTTTTCCAGCTGACATTAAGCCAAGACTCATCAGCAAAGCCAGGATTTTGTCTCGAGTGCCTGAGGAGGAAAAGCTCATGTGGAAACTCATGGCAAACCTGGAAATCAAAGGGCATTTTTCCTCCATTTTCTTTGGTCTTTGCTAAATCCTGCACAGAATATTTTCCAGGTTTTTTCTACCCAGCCTGAGGTGCCCTAACAATGGGGTGGTGAAGGGAAGGTGAAACCCCACCCCAACAGATGTGGCACTGAGGAACAACCTCTGGAGTGTTTCCTGCCAGTGTGTCCAAGCCCCAAAGTGGGAACGCACCCTCAGCATGGAATCCCAGGGTCACTGAGGCTGGAAAGGACTTCCAAGATCGAGTCCAACCACCCCCAGCACTGCCAAGGCCACCACTGACCATGTCCCCAAGTGCCACAGCCACATGTTTTTTGAGCCTTCCAGGGATGGGGCCTCCCCCACTGCCCTGGGCAAGCTGTTCCAACGCTTCACAACCCTCTCCAAGAGGAAATTTTCCCTCAAATCTCCTCTCCTCCTGTCCAAGAGCCCACAGATTTGGGGTAAAGCAGCAGCAGGCGAGTTCACACTGAGCTGGAAATGTTACCATTTCAAGCTACCAGAAATCACCAGTTTTGCCCTCAGTTCCTTCAACTCTCTGGAATGAATCCAGCTGGCAAAATGAACCGAAGAACCAAAAACACCTTGGGCATTTTTGAGACTACAGTTTCAGAATCCTTGAGCTACACTCAGGGCACCTCTGTGTTTTCTCCTGCCCCCTCCCAGGGGAGGAGGAACAGGAGGAAAACCTTCCATGTCCAGCTATGCCAGGAGGGCAGGATGATAGCAGGACAGGCTGCACATTGTAAGGGTCCATGCTTTGTTAAGCTTTTTGGACCAACTCAGCCTTTAAAACAATAAAACATTACACATTGAGAAGCTTCACAATGCAGGAACAGCCTCAGATTTCTTGTGATCACTTTTAGCGGCTCCACTCCCTCAGCCCATCAGGGAAGGGGCTTTTCTCCAGTTCCACTTTGCAGTGGCAGCAGAGGAGCTGAAAAGCAGCAATTCTGGCTCCCTGTCCACCACTCAATAGATTATATGGCATTAAGGAATGGCCTCCATCCCCAGGAACCATAAATTCAAGTCCTAAACCAACAGAGTGTGTCAATATTTCTGTTATAGATCAGTCACTACATGGATCTCCACTGAACCCTTTGTGTTTTTCACTTGTTCAGTATTTTGAAATCATCAGGATAAAAGGTCCAAAGAATGACACAGTAACTGAGTAAGATTCAAGGGAATAGAATGCACTGCTTCATGGAAAAGCAGGGAATTACTGAACTCATTCTGGCATTGCCTCTGTGAGATATAAACCCTCTCATGCTTTTCACATCTGATGCTGCTGTAAAATATATTAGAAATGATGTTATATCTCTTCAGAAGGAAATCCAACCCTCCATAAGCTGCAGAGATTGTTTAAAATCTAAAGTAAACCATCCCAGACACAAATAATTTTCTTTTCTAATTGGCTGGAACTTTACTGCTCCTTAAAACAGCTCCTCTGGTGCTCTAATTTCGCAAGTTACAACTCAAACCTTTGTAAGGCTTCTCAAAGCGCTCCGGATAAAAACAGTCTGGATAAAAAACCCCATTTCAACGAGGCCGAAAGAAAGGAAGAAAACGTTTAGCACGTTTTTCTCAGCAGGTTGGACTGGAGTTTCCTATTAAAGTGACTCCAAGGGTGAAACAATTCCCAGTGCCCGAGCTGCAGTGCTGAGCAATGTGTGGCACCTTCCAGGCTCAGCCTGCCCGCTCCGAGGGGCCGGGAGCAGCGGGGATGGAAAGCCCCAGGATTGCTGGGGACGTGGAGCCAAAGGTTCCCAGGGAGCACCCGTGGGATCCCTGCGAGCACAGCCCCACTGCTCAGGGGTGGGGAACCCTTCAGGCTGGCACCAGGGCTGGGGCTCAGGAGCCCTAGGGAAGGGAATGTGTTCCCACAGGCTGTCGGGAAGGCAATTCCCAGGACACCCCGACACACAGACCCTGCCCCAAAGAGCCAGCAGATAAAGGCTGGACCGAGTCCCTGGGAGAACAAGCTCACAGTGCTCATGGACACAGAGCAAGGGGAAACATCTACCAACACATTCACCTCTCCAGAGGGCAGAAATGGAAGTGCCAGGACTCCATGGGCATCGTTCTCCACTGTGGAGAAGACACGGGCAGGCAGCGCCCCAAGGAAGGGTGATGGGGTAACTCAGGGTGTCCTGCACAGCTGGAGGAGTTTGTTCTCCTGCATTAAAAGAGGGAAGTGTAAGGAGCTGGACAGCCTGGCCTTGTGTGGTGGTTCCTGCTCCCCCAGTGCTGGCACCCGTGCAGGGCCAGGCTTGGCTGGGTCCTCCTTCCCCATGGGCTTTGTGTGGGCACAAAGCCACCCATGTCCCTTGCCTGGGCTCCAGCTGTTCCAAGGCCTCCACATCACGTCCCCCTTCCAAGTAAGAGCTCCACACTTCTTTCAGAAACACACCAGAAAGATTTCAAGCCCAACATCAACATAACATGCAGCATTTCCAGTCAGCCCTGTGGTCGTGTTATGTATTTCCCAGTCAGGAAAGCGCTCGGTGCCACTGCTGGAACCCTCTGGGCTCGCTGGGACTGCTTCCCTGCCTTGGAATTCCTCATCTCATCCTACAGCCCCTGCCTGTTTGAAATGATTTCTGCCAAAATCACCTTCTCTCCTCCTGAAATTCGTGCTTTTCTCTCCCACTGCTGCATCCTGTGCCTTGCTGGGCTGTCTCTCACACACCCACAGCGCAAATCCATGAGACATTCCGTGCAATCCCTTCCCACTGCAGACCCACACCAGGGCTTTTCCAGAGGACAGAACCAAACACATCATCAATGTGTTGGTCTCCTGAGATCTCTGAGTCCAGACATCACCTCCTGTGCCATGGAGACATCCCTGTTTTCCCTCTTCCCTTGGACAAAACACCGAAAGGCGCCACTCGATGTTTCACTGCTGCGATTCTGCAATTTAACAGTGCCCAGAACAAGGGTTTGCCAGGGTTTTTTCATGGATCTGAGGCTACTGGAAACTTCTGGAGTAAGCCAAATAAAAAGGAATCAATAGTTATAGTGTATTTTTCCAAACACTTGTTTTGAACAGAACACTGAAAACTTTTAACAAGGGCCTGGAGGGACAGGGCAAGAGGGAATGGCTTCCCACTGCCAGAGGGCAGGGATAGATGGGATAGTGGGAAGGAATTCTTGGCTGGAAGGGTGGGCAGGCCCTGGCACAGGTTGCCCAGAGAAGCTGTGGCTGCCCCTGGACCCCTGGAAGTGTCCAAGGCCAGGTTGGATGGGGCTTGGAGCAACCTGGGCTACTGGGAGTTGTCCCTGCCCATGGCAGGGGGTGGCACCAGATGAGCTTTAAGATCCCTTCCAACCCCAACCATTCCATGAAAACCCCAATGTTCCACCTCAAATAAAAGCTGCTTGACCATCACCAGGCCTCCTGAACTCCCTGGAGACAAGCTGCCTCCTGCTGTCCCAGTCTGGAGTGTTTCCTGCAGGCTCCCAAGCTCTGTGGTAGCTCTGGCAGCCCCAGCCACGCTGGCTCTGGCTCTGGCTGGGCTTCCCTGCTGTCGTTGGTTTAGCTCAGGTTGACGTGCCCCAAATTTAACTCTGCTCTTTGTTCCACAGCACTCTTGGCAAGGGCTCGAGAAGCAACGGCTGCAAACACAGACTGTGGCCCAGCCCTGTGCTCCTCTGGCTGCTCACACACTGCAGTCACAACACAGCCCTGGCTCTGGTGGCACATCAGCCACCCCCTGGCCCTGTTTGGCAATGCCAGCGTGGCCGAGGCTCAGCTGGACTCTGCCCACGGATCATGGAAGCCTTTCCCACAGCCAAACCCTCCTCCTCCTCCTCCTCTGCACTGCACTGGTGCACAATGAGTTTGTAACAGCCCCACATCCCAGTCCCCGAGCTCCGGCTCCTGATTACACAGAGGGAAAATGGAAAAAGGCAGGAAGGTGAAGCCATTCTGGTCCCATCCCAGTCCTGGGGCTCCCGTGCTTGGTTCTTGAGGCTTTGGGGGCTCAGGATGCACCATTTTGCATTTATAAGTACTCCATAAGTTATCTTTATCCATCAGCATTCCTTGGCTGCTGATTCAGACAGTTCCTCACTCAGGAATCCCCTCTCCATCTCCCTGGTGTGTCTAGGACAGCACAGGAGTGGCAGCTACACTTTTAGTGTGTCCCTTTTGCTCACCATGTGGAGCTGCTTCTCCACATGGGTCACAAACCCCTGGCATGGATTTGATGCTCTTTCTTGTCTCTGTTTTAAACTTGAAACTCAGCTTCTTGCAGTAAAGGTTTAAGACATCTTTTAAAAGACATGGAAGAGTAGTGCTTGCTCCTTCCCTTCCTCCTCCCTCTTCCCAAGGCTCACCAACCTCCAGACATCCCTTTTCCTTCTGCTTCCAGACCTCCCCAGTGCACGAAGTGACCCACAACCTTGGCTTTAATCCCCAGCCCAGCTCCTGCCTTCTCCATGGGGCCCTTCCCAGTGCTCCAGAACTCCAGAATGCTGTTTCCCGCCGGTCCGCCCAGCTGAAAACACATCCAAATACAGTGACAGAGCTGCTGAGGCTCAAAAGAGATTTTTCTAGCACAAGAATAGAGACAACAAACATGCATCCAGTCAATAAATCCTTCTGGCAGGGAAAACTGTCCCCCTGGGCTGTCCCTTGGCCATCCCTGCTCCGTGTGAGCAAAACCAGGCTGTAACACTCGACAGAGCATCTCTGGGGTTCAACTGAACTCCAACGATAATCCGAGAAATCTGGCTCTTTTAAAGAGATTAAAACACAAATGAAAAGATAATTGTGCTTGTTCTGGGCCGTTGCTGTGACCCCGCTGTCCTGGGGAGGAGCAGAGCTGCTGGAATATGCAAAATGAAACACTTCACAAATGCACTGCTGCTCCACCAGCCCTGTGAAACACGAGGTTTGTGCTCCAGGTCTCTCCTCCTGGGGTGGATTTTTCCTCATGCCCAGCACCTAAAGGGCTTCCAAGAGAGCTGGAGAGGGGATTGGGATGAGGGTCTGGGGGGACAGGACACAGGGAATGGCTCCCCACTGCCAGAGGGTAGGGATAGATGGGGAGATTGGGAAGGAATCCTTCCCTGGGAGGGTGGGCAGGCCCTGGCACAGGGTGCCCAGAGAAGCTGGGGCTGCCCCATCCCTGGAAGTGTCCAAGGCCAGGTTGGAGCAACCTGGGCTGGTGGAAGGTGTTGGGGTTGGAATGAGATGAGCTTTAAGGTCCCTCCCAACCCAAACCATTCCAGGATTCCATGCTTGTTTTGATGAACAAATTCCACTGCTTTAAACAGCATTTTGCTTCCAAGGCTCCCCCACCTGATCGTTATCACAGTCTGAGACAATAAAAAAATCCTTTAGAATGGGAAAAATGGTTCTCTAGGATTTCACCCACATTTAACACCTTTTGTCATAAAAGCTTCAACTGCATCTCTTCCCTGTATTTGGAATCCTACCAGAATGCAGCTCTGCTCCCATTCCTCTGATCCAGTTTCCCACTTAGCTTTGTCTTTCAGAGTCAAAAGAAAATGAAGTGTGCCCAGAGCAGCTCCTCTTGCCCAGCCTGTTCCTTTGACTTGGGCTCGGTCCATTTGTGTTTGAACTTCCCTGTCCACCTCCAAGATTCCATCCCAAACATGTTTTACATCCTCTGCTCTCCCACTGAGGGTATTTTCTGTTTTCCTTTCATGCCTTGTACCACATGGAATTCAGCCATGAGAGTCTTGAAAAACCCCATGTGCACATGTGTGCTGCTCCTTTTTTAAAGCCTATTTCCTGCTCCAAGTTGGCTTTACAAAAAACCAACATAACCTTTGCTATGTGTGGGTTTTGCCTCAGAAATCCAGCTTTTAGAGGTGCTGTCCCCTAACACTGCACCTTGCTGGGGAGGGGAACAACTCACATTTTTCCTGGAATAAGGATTTTGGAGCTCTCACATTGCTGCCAAGAGCAGCTGTGGAGGATGGACTGACTGTATAACATGACAGGGCTGACTTATAATGAAAAATACTATATTGATGAGCAAAGTGGTCTCAACCAGCTCTGCTGAAACACCACCAGCATGAGGACACCAAACTCCACATGGAAAATGAGAAGGAAAAATCCCAGTGGCACCTCTGGGTTGCTCCTCTCAGTCACCACTCACTCCAGCACCGTGACTGGTACGTGAGGTCACAGTTTGGGACCATGTTCACGGTGCTGGGCCAGACCCTTTGTGCTCCAGAGCCCTGGGATTAAAGGTTTTCCCTGGAATCCCCACGGGACTGAGCTGCCCAAATGCCTGTGAATTTGAGAAGGGCTTTGCAGACCATTCCCCAAAGGTGGCACCAGGATATTGCAGAGGCACTGACCCAGTTTATCCATGGAGCTGAGCCGCAGGCACGAGGCAGGGGAGGTGAGGCCAGGCAGGAGCCTTTGATGGGGCTGAGAACACAGAGCAGGGAACCAAAGCAGGGCCAAAATGCAAAGGGTTTGAAGGAGCCAAACTTTTCCTGGAGCAAGCCAAGAGGGAAGATGCCAAAGCCTGTCCTGGGGGAGAAACAAGGCCCTGATTAAACATATGGATGGCTGTGGTAAAGGAAATGTAGCCTGGGCTTTGAGCTGGACAGAGCAGCTCCCAAAGGCTGCAAGGCACTGAAAGTGGATCCCAGCTGAAATTCC
>JAWWEW010000020.1:18524897-18548520 GCA_035583185.1 Anabacerthia variegaticeps | reverse complement strand
GGGATCAGAAGGTCCAGCCCCACCTCCTTCCACAGGTGACACAACCACAGCTGCCCCATCCCTGGAAGTGTCCAAGGCCAGGCTGGAGCCACCTGGGATAGCAGAAGGTGTCCCTGCCCATGGAAACTTTCAGGTCCCTTCCAAACCATTCCATGAGATTGCAGTCTTTTATTGCAAGAACTTCCCAAATCAGGGAAAAAGGAAGTCTGGGCAATTTTTTTCAGCTTTGATTTTCGCCCTTTGTCGGGTTGAAATCATCCCCAGGGGGTTGATTCCATTCATTTTGCACCAATTTTAATAACAATTACAGGCCAAAGGCAAACAGATGACAAAACAATTTATCATTTTAATAAAATGTTGTACTCGAAACTTAAAACAACTCCCAACAAATTGAACATTTGGAATCAATCTGGGATTTGTAGGAATTCTGAAAGAATCCACCACTAATGTCACTCCTTGTACTGACATCAAGGTCTGGCTCAACGAAGCTCAACCCAACTCACTGCAATGGCTCAGGAATGTGACTTGAAAGTCCTTTCCCTTCATCACTGGGGTCTGGGAATGCTTGGAATAAGGGCTGCTGGATGGGGAATAAGGAATAAGTAAGGGCTGCTCCTGGGCTGTGCCAGGCCAGGAGGGGAGCTGGGAAAACCAACCTGCCACTCGTGTTTTCCCAGGCTAAGCAAACCAGACTGAAAGCAATCCTATTAGTTTCTAGGGAATAATTAACATTTCCTTATGAATTACAGCTCCTTTCTTTACAATTATGCAGCAGTCCACAGGTAAAAGGATTTGAGTTTTTCCTTACAAGAAGTTCTGAAGAGAAAAAAATAAAGATTTGGCTGGAAATGTCAATTATTTAAGGAAGAAAACAGCGAGGAAGGTCAAAATCTTACTCAGCCCATATGGAAGTTGGGATTCCAGTGGAAATTTGGATTCCATTGTTATAGTTTTACAATTTATACTGATTTAAGACACGAGTCTGAAAGGAAAAGCTTTTCTACTTGGTACTTTGAGCAGGGAAAAAATAACACTAAATACCTTTGAAACAATCTGTGATGTAATAGGAAAGGAAATAGGATTAAAACTCTGTTAAAACCAGGGACTGTTGGTGCTTCACTTGGGAAACTCTGCCTTTGTAAAACTGTTACTCCTTAATTATTAACCAAGTCACTCTTGATTCACACTTTCATCAGTGACACAAAATCCTGCTCTTTTAGAGATCAGATTTTTAAGGCAACTAGGTTTGACACAATCCCCAAATCCATTCCAGTGTCTTCCCATAATCATGAACAAGACACTGTTCAGCGCATGGAAAACTGAAGCATCTCTGGATCCTCAGTCAAAGAACCCAGATATTGCCAAGCCAAGCCCTGAAATTCAAAGCAAGTCCTCTAAATTCCATTTTTCCAAAGAAAAGGAGCATCTCTAATGAAGACACTTACAAATGAGTACCTGGAAAATGTACTTGTATAATGATATTTGCCAAAAGGACAGGAGGAAGTTTTAGGGCAAGCACCCAGAATCCTGGATCTCCAGCATTCAGAATCCTGCATTTCCTCAGCTCCAGATAAAGCACAGGGAGCCAAATGGGAATTACTTGCCTTTGGAAAATGTCCACAGGAGATGAAAAGCCCTCAAGTCTGGGGCTTTCACAGACAGACAGAAATGGTCCTGCAACACAAACACGGAGCTCCTGAGTGACTTCTGGTCCTTGCTAAGAATCCACTGCTGGACTAAACAGCCTCCAAAGGGTGGCAAAAGCCTTTGCATCCCTTGGGGAAGACCACGGCCAGGGACAAATGTTTGGGACAGCTCCACTCCCGTGACACCAGGCCAAGCCATACTTGGTCTAATTCCGAACAGATGATCCACAGATCACTCCTGTCCTCGTGTTTCACATGGACACGGGACAGGGCAGACACACCCTGGGCTCCAGCCATGTGGTGTCTGCCCACGTGGCTGTGGAGAGCACACCCTGTCCTCCAGGGAGCACAGAGAGGCAGAGCAGTCCCTGCTTTTTAGGGGACCTCACACCAAGTGGTGTTGGACACCACAGGCAGAAATTCAGTTCCCTGCCAGCTGTGACACAGCTGTGCCCCCCCCAGCCCTGTCCCCTCCTCCCTGCTCTCTGACATCTCCCATGCCCTGACCCACTGAGAACCAGCTGGCCTTGGAGGAGAACACGATCCCATCGAGGGCAACCCCAGCGGTCCCCGTGCCACGGCTGGAACACCATCGCTCCTCTCTCACAGCAAGGTCTCTGGGTCACTCTGCCTGGCTCCTCCCCACCCAGACACCCTCCTTTGTTCACACTGCCCCATGGCCTGGCCTGGGACTGGGCTCTGCTGGAGAAAAGCTCAAAGCCCAGAAGTGTCCCAGCACAGTTCCAGAAGAAGTCCTGAGCAGCATTTTTCCACTGCTGTTACGTCTCCTGGCACCACCGACCTTGGGCTCTGGCTGAGTTCAACCCATCACAAACCACACCAAACTAAATGTCAGATGGGCTGGACTTCAGTCAGAGAGTCCTTGAGTGGTTTGGGTTGGAAGGGACACGGAAGACCATCCATTCCCACCCCCTGCCATGGGCAGGGACACCTTCCACTAGCCCAGGTTGCTCCAAGTCCCATCCAACCTGGCCTTGGACAATTCCAGGGGTCCAGGGGCAGCCACAGCTTCTCTGGGCACCCTGTGCCAGGGCCTGCCCACCCTCCTTCTTCCCAAAATCCCACCTAACCCTGCCCTCTGGCAGTGAGAAGCCATTCCCTGTGTCCTGGCACTCTCCTGAGGATGGCACCTCTCCCGTGTGGTCCTGTGGGATGGGACCCTTCATGGGCAGTGCCATCCCAACCTCCACCAGAACAGTGACCAGGAAATGCCACTCTGGTGATAAATAAATAACCCCTTCCAGCACTTCCCCCTGGTGAACTCCCTGACACTTCTGCTGCTCCACACAAATATTTAGCAGCGTTCCAGAAGAATGGAATGACATATTTCAGGGGGAAGAATAGCCATAGGAAAAACGAAGCAGTTTCTAAACTAGATTCATTCATAATCGACCCTGGTTGGAGCCCAGAGTTTGTATCAAAGGAAAAGACTATTTGTGTGAAGGAGTTTTGCTTCCAGCCCAGGCAGGAACTGATAGATCCAAGTGGATAATTGATGGAGTCAGGATACAACAACTAATCCCAGCAGACTGGATCAAATCAAGTGAAGCAAGTTTATCATTTCAAATGCTCTCTGCACCAAGAATGATGCTGTTCATGGAGCACTAAAGAAACGGCTGCGGCCGAGGGTTTTCCACAGAGACCTTCCAAATGCAACTCAGAGTAACAAATAGGTGTGCTCTGAATGAAGGAAATGCAGCTCAGCTAATTAAAACAGAGCACAAATGAACCTGTGCTGCTGAGGTGGGGCTTTAATGCCTAAATGAAGCAAGGAAGTGGTCAACTTGTAGTGGTGTTTTTAATATATATGTGCAAATCTCTATGGTGTGTTCCAACAGCACAGAAATCTCACATTTAGGATCTTTGATCATCCTTCTTCAATTTATTTGAATTTATTAGATAAAATCCCTCAGCTAATTTGAAATATCTTAAGGATCCTGGAAAACTGGCCTGAGAATTGAATTACAGAAAGAATTAAATATACAAACAACAGGCAGAAGTCAATCTACTGGTGAAATCTCACTCTGTTGAACATCGATGTGCTCAACCACTGAAAAGGCCCTGTAAATCCCCCAGGTTTTCTTTTAAAGGCATAAACTCCTCCTTCACCTGACCTGCTGTGGTTTCATGGTCAAAAGGGGTGGGATTGGTGCCCCAGACTTGGCAAAAAGCAGCTGTTTCACCAGAGAGGAGCCAAAGCAGAGAAGCCCCTTCCCATGTCCACAATCTCCAGCTCCCCTCTCCTGGCAGGGAGATGCAGGGCCAAAATGTCCCCCCTGAGCCTCCTTTTCTCCTGGCTAAACATTCCCAAACCCTTCCCAGGCTGCAGTTTGTGGCAGTTCAGCTCCCCAAGAGCTGAAGTGGCCCAGGTGGCACTGTGAGAGCACAGGCAGGGCACAGCAGTGGCATAACCAGCACACACAGGGCTCTCATCACATGATGAGAAAAATCATAAATGAAGAGCACTAAAAAAAAATAAACAAAACAAAAAAGAAATGATTTCTCCAGATTAGCCCAGCAAGATAGCTTTGTGATCACTGCTATTCTACAAGCTGAGATTTTATTACCAAAATCTCTAATAAGAGGCAGCTTAGACCTCTGCCTTCTATCAAGGTGCAGAAAATTATTTTCCCTTATATTTAAAAGATTATCACTTGGTATCTCATCTCTTCTTATTAAGTTTACAGCAATATTAAAACAAGATTTGGGTGAATAAAGAACATAATATACTCCAAAATAGAGAACATATTCTTTGGAGCATTATAAATGCTCCCGTCTGCTTGAATGGAATTTTAATGGAACAACCCACCTTCTTAGGAGAAAAATAAAAAAAAAGAGATGACAGAAAATATTATCCTTTTCCAAAACCTTCATTAAACAATCTTGCTTTACAACTACCACAGATCACTGAGAGAACTAAGGCACTGTATCAAAGGAATACCTGTAAGAGATTAACAAATCACCTCTATTAATTCTTTCCACCAGTGAGAAGGTTTTTACAAAGGGAAAAAAGCAATTTAGGGGGTGGAAAGAAAATCCTAATTCACATCAGTATTAAAATGCTCCTCTGAACACCCAGGCACGTCCCATCCTCTCATCAGTGGGAATGTCTTTATTGTCACCCTTGGCCAAAAGCTGCAGGGACCAAAAAATGCCATAAGTAGGAGAGTTTGCTGCTGGAGACTTTGCTTACCTTTGCCTCCAGCAGAGATTTCTATTTGCAGAGTACAAAGACAAACAGACCCCAAGCACCTGCATGGGACAAAGTGTCCTCACAGTAAAATCCAAGGTATCCAAGTTCCAGCTGCCCTGAGACAGACCAAGTGGCAGCAAAGACCAAGCCCAGGTGAGAGGGGCAGCCCAGGACAGAACTGAGCCTTCAAGATAAAAAGCATTCAAAAACCCAACAAAAACGAGTAGCAAAATAGTCTGAATTTGCAATAAATGTGTTTAGCAACAAATTAATCCATCTGTAGAGCAAAGCTGCAGAATGTAATCAGTTGCCAAACCACTCATGTACCCCAGAAGTGGCTGATTTATGTCAGGTTGTAAAAAAGGCACTTTAATGAAATTAAAATGAAATACCAAGCCCGCTCTGCATTGTGGCCCCCAGCAAAGGTGTTAAATCACTTTTCCCAGGTAAGTCCCCCAGTGGTGTCCCCTCTCCCTGTGCCTTCTTTCAATACAGACCCTGCACAAACCCAAAGGTGCCCCAGCTCCTGCAGGACCTTCTGGCTCAGGGTTTGGTGCAGCTCTGCAGTTCCAGAGCAGGAGCAAACCCCCCTCAATCCTGCCCTTCAGCTCCATGTCACACCCAACACCCATTTTCAGTCAGCCAAAATGAACACAGATTGTCCTGGCACTCTCCAATTCTCTAGGGGTATCTTGTGGTTTTCCTGCTCACTGGGTACCAAGGGTTTCCCTCGAGCTTTTTTGCACCCCTACACATGTGTCAGTTTTAGGGCCCTTAGTGCTTTAAAATGGAATTTCCCCCTTTCATGTGCTAAAATATCCCTTTCTTTATAGAATCGAGGGGTGTGTTTCTTGAGGAACTACATGGAGGAGCAAAGCCTTGTAGGAAACACCAAATTAAAGAGGATGAGCACAAAAACCTTCAAGCCCGACTAAAAAATCCTGTCATTAAAATACTCACACTTAAGCACAATTAAGCACTTAAACACACTGACTTATCACAAATGGGGTTGCCATAAATGCTCTGTTTCCAGAAATACAGTGATTTTACACAGAATTTCCACAAGGCAAATGTTGTGTCCAAACCATTCTTTTCACTTTTGCTTCTCTAAACAGACAGACCTGCAAGTACAATTGAGCACAATTATTGATGTCTCAGCCAGAAAGAATCATTTCTTTCCTTCCCAAGCCAATCCAGCAGTTTTTAAGTTCCAGCTGGACAATATTGGGGGGGTTAATTTATTTTCCTTCTGACAGTCGTTTTTCCGTGTGTGTCACCCCAACAATAATTCTCGTTAAAATGAATAAATTAATTAATAAAATCGATAAAAATGAATACAAAACCAATAGAATTCGAAGCCTTTCCAATCCTCCCTCTCTCCTCCAAGCCCAGGGCAGCAGCACAGCAAGAGCTCTCCCCCAGCCCATCCCTGTCCCTTCACAGGGGGATTTCAGAGCTCGTTCCTCTCACTCCAAATTTCCTCCTCGTTCCTTCCAAGCTCCCAGAATAACTCCGGATCATCTTCCTTCTGCTGCCCTCTACTGCTGAGAGAGCAGGCACGGGGAAAGCACCTCCTCTCTTGTGCTCATTGCTGCCTGGGCAAGTGGAATAAAGAATTTCGGGGCATTTAAATCCCCAAGTTTTTAATTAAGTGCATTCTATGGAAATTACAAACGGCAGAAGATGGTTCTTTTCTCTGCCTTGGATAATACACTATTATCGAGGCTGTTAATATTGATGGAAACCACAGGAACTATTCCACAGGCAATTAAAAAGCAGATTCAGAAAAATAGAGCAGGGTTTTTTCCCAACAAAATGACATCTGGAAAAGGCACAAACAAAACAGAGGAGCAGCCAAGTTAATACAGAAATGCCAACAACATTTTTGTTTGTATAAATTGAAATTATAACTGAGCCATGGCTTAAATCTGACCTCCAAAACCGTGGTGCCCTCACCCAGAAGCTGTGAATGCCCCAGGAGCGACCAGGGTGCACACAGAGACACAAACCCAGATGTCAGAGCTGGATTCCCACTGTCCCCCAGGCTTGGGGACAATTTGGCAGGGGCTGCCCAGGGAGGGTTGGAGTGCCCAGCCCTGGAGGTGCCCAAGGCAGGACTGGCCGTGGCACTCAGAGCTCTGGGCTGGGGACAAGGTGGGCATGGGGCACAGGGTGGGATCTGTGGGCTGGGAGGGCTTTTCCAGCCTCAGGGATTCTGGGATCTGTGACTTCCACAACAAACCAACCTGTTTTCATTGCAGTTTGATCCAGTCCCAAAGAAGGTTCCCTGGATTTCATGTGGGATTACCACAATAGGGTTTTTCCCCCTGTGACCACTGGGAAGTGTTTGTCCCCCTTCCCCAGCCCAGGCACTCAGGCAGACCCCAGATTATCCCAAATATAACATCCTGTGTGATAGGACAGATAGAGATCACATGAGGCTGATTGAAACAGAAAAAGGCAGTTAAGCCTGGTTGTCTCCCCTCTCACACACTCTGACAATGCACACATATCCATATATGTGCACAGACACACAAATGTACACATGAATAGGTATTTCAAGGGGGAAAATAAAGCTATTAGGTTTCAATCAAAAATAAATTCAACTTATTCTGCATGCCACACTCAGAGAGACATAAACATACATAATATCTGTCTTGGAAGGTGCAATCTGGGCAGCAACAATTCACTAAGAGGGAAAGAACAGCAAGTACTAACCCAAAATCTCTGAGGCACAAAACAATGCCCTTTCCCAGCCTCACTTCTGCAAAAGCACTGCTGGTGAAACTCTCAGTAAAGACTGAAAAGTGGTTTATTTTGCTTTTTTCAACCCCCCAAGCCCTGGAGAGGGTGAGAGCTGCCCCAGTTCCAGCTCCTGATGTCACCCTGCCCAGGTGCCTCACAACTTACTCATCTTCAACAGCACCCAAAAAACCCACAGCCAGTGGCCAGGCCTGAGAGCTGCTCCCAGGAAGGATTTCGAGCTGTGGGTACTCCAGCAGAGCCCAGCACTTTGGAGAGATCAAATGGGAGCAATTTTGGCACCACCTGCCAGGGAAATTCTGCTAATTGAGCCCTTCAGTGACTCAGCACTGCAAGAAAAAGCTGCTTTTCCTCCCCTCGTGTGCACGAGCACCTCATAAAGCCATTTCAGCAGCAAGAACAAAAGCAGATGGGAAAGGTCTGCTTCTCCCAAGACAGGCATGTAATGAAAAAAAGGAACTGCTTCAAAATCAGCAATAAATGTTGGGTTCTGAGTCCACATCTGGCCACAGGGCCAGAGCAGAGCAGGGACGAGAACAGCCTGTACACCCCGGGACCAATCCAGCTCCTAAAGGCAAGGGGAGATGAGACACAGCCATGAAATATCTCACAGGAATGATGAAATAAAGACTTTCTGTCTTTAAAATATTTCATGTGCATGTCACCACTTTACAAGTGGTTTGTTGCAACAGATTTTCCTCTTTCAAACGTGGGATAATTCCAAGGGCAACATTAAAGACCAAAGGAAAAGCTGCTCAAGCTCAGCTCTGCTCCTACCTGTCCATCCTGCCCCACGTGAACTTGGTGTATCTGCAGGTTCCCCTGGAAGAGAGAAGAGCATTGACAATAAGCACAACCTGGGAATTTCCAAAGCTGCTCTATGCTGAAAAGGGTCTGTTTCTCATCTTATTATTAAACAGCTTCAATATTGAGGAAACCTATTCATTTAGGAAGTTGTGCTGAGGGTTGTTTTGGCAACCCAGCTCCGATCCCGTGCTCAGCTCTGCATCCACAGGGAGAAACAGATCAAAGGCAGGGAAGTGTCTCAGCACCAGCATATTTTGCTTTTTGGAAGTTACTATTTAATGTCTTTTTATGCAAAGTTTCTCTGTGTTGTTTCTGAGGTAACATTTTTGGCTTTCCTTATTTCTATAAAAATCTAAATTTAAGCCCTTCCTAAAGTAGAATTAGCAATTTGACACTTTTATATGCGTGGAGTGTTATTTACTAATTGGCTTTTATCAAAATCCAATAGTGCAGACTAACAAGTGTGTTACAGGAATCACATCTATCACAACAACAAAAGAAGTCTCAATAATGGGAAGTATTTTAGAGGGAACTGAAAGTCTAACAGGGAAATCTTTACAAAATGAAGCTTTTATTCATATGCTCGGGGCTGCCTTTCCAAAAGCACAGTTGGATGAAGGAGAAGCAGCTCCCAAAGAGGGCAGATGCTCCTGCTGGCAGCTCCTGCTCCCAGTTGAAGGTCCCTTGGGCTAACTGGAAGCCCAGATGTTTGCCAGCTCAGCTGGGAGAGGGTGAGAGCCAGCAGAGCCTGGGCAGGGGGTGCCCAGCCCTGGGGAACCTTCAGAGCATCTGCTGGATCACCACTGCCTTTTGGCTTCTCCACCCCAAACTGCTTGGGGTTTATTGCAGCACACTCTGCACTCCTCCAGAGCCAGGCTAGCTGAATCCTTTTTCATGTCTCTCAAGACAAGCTCTTCAAAGGAGAAGCCTCTAACTCTAATATTTATAGAGCATTTATGATAATATTTATTCTACAGGAGCTGCCTGTTAACAATGTTCCTTCACAACGCGGTTTTATGAGATGTGATTTGGGTACTTTGGAAATGGATTAAAATAACCCACACTCAGATATTCTTAACAGTGAGGAAAAAACCTCTGCAGGGAAACTGGACAGATGAAAATTGTCACTTGCACTGCTGTTTCACCTTGTTTTTCTCTCCCTTCCTCTTTTAAACAGAGAGCACAGAGCTCTGACAGCAGTTTGAGCCACCAGGAGTACCTGGATACTCTTCAATAACCCAACTTGCAGTCCCCACCCAGGTAAATCCTCCTGGTTTTGGTTGCTGGTTCACCAGTGAAGGGTTCAGGACTGAATTTATCCATTTCCATTCTACTGAGCTATTTTTGTGGAAAAAGTTAAGGAGTGCAAATACTGCAGGGCCAAATTAGCTGGTCAGTAATGTGGGTAAGTTCATTCTGCAAAGTCTCTTTAAGAGACGGTGGCTGGAATTTTCTCCAGCTCCTGTTCAACAGCTCCCACATTTAAAGGCTCTGAGTATTCTGGACACATTTAGTTCACAAACCTAAATAAGTAATTTCATTTTGATGGCAGGGCAGGCAGCTAAAGTGATGTGCTGTGATACTCTGTGAATGTTAAATTTCCAAAGACCATCAGCTTTATACAGCACCCATTAGTGCAACACACCCAGAGCAGCTCAAGGAGAATCAAACCCCAAACATCCCAAAAGAAGCAAAAAGAACCCCCCAAAACCCCAGAGACAGAAAGAGCAGGTTGCATTTCCCAGCCAGAAGCACATTTGAGCCTGGTTCCAGCACACCCCCTGAGCTCCTGGGATCTCAGAGGTGCAGGGCTGCAATCAGGGCCAGGATGTGCCCCAGGACACCCCACCCCTGGCTCACCTCGCTGTCCTGGGTGATCTGGACCTGCTCCCCCTGGGGCACCTGGGCTATGTGGAGATGGCCCTGTGGGATCCACAACAAAAGAAAACACCAAGAAGCATCAGAGGAAAATCAGGACTACAGGAAGCAGCTACTACCTTGGAGCAGCACAGCTTAAGGTACAGAAGCAAAGTGTTTCTTCAATGAAAACCATTAAAAAGAGCTCTAAAAAAACAAAGTGTCACAGTAATTCCCCCTCCTTTTATGTCAAGTATAAGCAGAGTGACTTGGAGCAAAGAATGGTTCGTTTTCACTGCAGGGAAAGAAAACAGGCAGAGTAATAAATAACATTCCTGCAGTGAGTTTCTCTGTGTTGATACCCAAGGCTTGGGGCTGACTTGGTGCCTGGGACATTAATTCAGTTTAAAGACCTTGCAGACTCAGCTCTTAAAACTCCACATCCCTAAGAGGGAGGCTTCCAAAGGTATCCAATTATCCCCAGATCTGTGCACACTCCCAGTCCTGGAGAGCCAAGGAGTCTCAGAGTGCTGGGATTTGGTAAAAGGTCATTAATTTGGGCACAGTTACTGCCCCAACAGTGTTAATCACGTTAATACCCTGCATTGCTGACCAAAGCCATCACTCCAGGCTGGCACCAAACCCATCCTTTGATCCAAACTGGGATAAGAGTGGATGGAATTCCTTGTGCATCCTGACTAGCCCAGCCAAGTCTTTGCTCCTGTGATTTACCTGAGATTGGATTCTAAATAACCTCCTTGAGGGTTTCGAAGGCTTTGTGTTCATTTTAATATGCCTGCATGAGATTAAAGATAATCATTTGGAATTCTGTCAAAGGCTCTTCTTATTTTATAACACAAGAACAATTGCATGTGATTTTCAAAGACACACAGATCCCTCTATTTCAAACAGTTTCATTTCCTTTGGAAGGAAACCATCTATTTATAGGGAGAAAAAACACCCTGAAAGTCTCACTCTGACAAAAGGGGCTGTATATAAAATTAGAGCACTGCCCAGTTTGTGTGCAGATTAAAATCACTTTCCCCTCCTTAACAAGAAGCTCTTGGGGCTCCCAGGAAAGAGCCTGGAGCATCCAGGAGATCCATTTAGAGTGGGTTTAAATAGAAGGGATCCTTTCTGGCTGGAGGCAGGGGGAGAAGGGGACTTTATTCACCTTTTGATGACCAAAAATTCCTCCTCACTCATCTTTGGCAGACACAGAATTGCCCCTCGAGGACAGTCCTTCTCCAGCACTGACTTTTTATCATGTATTATAAAAGACTCTCAGCCCCATCTCTGTCTGTTATTGCCCAGGACTGAAAAAGCAATGCATTTTCTCCTGGTTCAACCTCTGTAGGTCTAAATGATGACATTTAGAAAGTGCTTTGGGTAACAGTGGATTTTTCCTGGATCCTACAAGCAATTTAAAGGATCATTAATGGGTCCAGAGCTTTTAATGAGCAAATTTTCATCACCTCCATCTATAAATGTACCTATTTTGTGTATTATATCCATGTCTTTCATAGAATTTTCCCTTCTACCTTGTCTTTCAAGACTTGAAAGCTGCTTTACAGTCACCAATTAAATCTCCTACATAGATCCATAAAGCAGTTAAGACAAAACCATTTAAAATCCACAGGGCAACCAAGAGACAAGGAAATTCCCATGCTAGTACTGGAAAGTCATGGAAAAACTGAAATGGCAATGGGACTTTTCCCCCCAGCTGCTGCAGAAGGAGAGTTATTTCACTGAGGACACTTTTTCAGAATCATCTGAATTTGAGGCAATTGAAATGTGAATTTCAAATCATCCTTGTAGCCCAGCTGGGGGCCAGAGGAGCTGAAGTGAAGGTGGGTTTTTCCAGAGGACACCAAACCCACGTACAGAAACAATCCCAGCCTGAGTTGTGGTCTCAGGCTCAAAAAATGTCAATATTTATAACTGTTACTTATATACACGCAGCTAAATGAATACACATGCACAGGATTCAGCCAACAGATGTTCCAGAACAGCTGAGGATGCAGTTTTAAAGACAAATAAATAAATAAATAAATGCACTTTGGTTGTGTAATTCAGAGCTCAAAGCACCTCTGGTGTGCAACTCCTGCACTTTGTAGGGCTGCTGGTGCAATGGCAAGTGCAGGAAACAGGGCAATTATACAAAATAATGAAGGTGTATTTATTGTGGGAGCAAACCCTGCAAGAAGAGTTTTGCCAAATGACTAATTTATTTTTTTCCATAAGCCTCCAATGTTCAATTCCTGAAAATCTTCAGTGATGGGGAGTCAGTATTTAAAACAAAGCACTAAATCACAACAGAAGCAGAGTGTGGAAGGAATGAGAGTGCTGAAGGGGAGGAATTGAGAAAAAGCTGAGGACATACTACTTGGACTTGGCCATCCTCTCCTATCTGGTGGATCTGGACCTGCTGGGCATTGGCCAGGGCGTAGTGAAGGGCCTGGGGCTGGTTCTGCTGCATCTCACTGGAAGCTGCCACCGAGCTCTGGGAGCCCTCTGGAAAAGAGAGACACAAAGGCCCTTTATTACCTGAGCATCCCCCAAGGATCCACCCCTGAAAGCCACAGGGAACAACTGTCACCACCAGGTATACCCATATCCTTAGGCATGTCCACTGTGTAACAACTGCACAAATTCCACAGGCTGGTTTGTCTCTGTGAATGCAAATGTTGTTAAAAAAAACCCTTTTGAACCTCAAATTAAGATTCTGTAAAAGTCATATCAGAGCAAAGCCACAACTTCCTTTGTGCACCAGAGAGTAATTTGGGCCCCCAGCAGCACAAAACCACACTCAAACCCCATTCTGTGCATCCTGTAAATTGGAGTTGTCTTCTAAATAAAGGAAATATCCCCACTGCTCCTCGAGATTATCCTCTGTAATTCATCCTGGCACACAAGAGTCTGGAATTGCTGTTTTTAACCCTCCAAAGTGGCAGGTTCATTTCTTGATTTAGCTGAATTTAAACACTAAGTCACACTGCCAAGTGGAAATGCCCCTAAAAAAGGACTTTTAACCATAAAAAGAGAGTGTAATCCCCAGGTAACAGTGACACCATGGACCAGGAAACCCAGGATTGCACGAGACATATCAGAGATGCAGTTCTAGGTTTTCCACCTGCAGGCAAAGAGGGATTCTCAATATAAAAACCCCTGAAATTAGTAATTTCTTTTTAGCAGAAGCACTCAAATACTTTGATTTTAGTGATTTTTTTAATGGTGTCAGCAACACCAAGAAACTCATCATGACAATAATTCCGTGGTGGAAGGGGCAAGTGAAATGGAGAGGATTCCTTCCAGGAATCAGGGAGAGATTGGGCCTGTGGATCAGTGACACTTCTGCAGCACAAGGGACAAGTTAGGGACACTCTGTCAGGAAACCCTTAAAATGCCCAATATTACACCAAGATTCAGCCCCAGTCCAAGTTCCCTTCCCTTTTTTTTTCTATTTGAGCCATCCTGGGATACCCTGGAAGGTGTCCCTGCCCATGGATGATCCTTAAGGTCCCTCCCAACCCCACCCATTCCATTATCCTGCTCAAAATTACACATCATGATTTTCCCAAAGGTGGTTGGTCCATTTGCAGCCAAGTTCCATAAAATTTTAATCCCTCCACTTAATCCTGCAAGATTTATACTGAAAGCACACTGTTAGTTTTGCAAGAATGAGCTTTACCCACTCAAACATTTTAATGAAAATGTTCTTTAATAAAACCAGCCCTCTGGGGTTTTTTCCCCTCCTGTCTGCAAATGTTTGTGCAAGGAGACGATTTTGAGGTTTCGGTCGAAACGTGGGAACTGGAAACTCAAAGCCACCGAGTTCATTTTTACTTCTTTGTTGAAAAGTTTAGCTGCTTGACAATCCCCACAGAATTAAGTGTGTCAGTGATGGGAAACACAAAATTCCAAGCCCAGCAGTGCTGCAGGAACGGAGGGACACACGGCAAATCCCTGGGTTTGCTGCCTGTTGGACACACACCTTTAAGGACAAACAGGGGACTGCAGGACACTTCCAATTCCTGACACTGCTCCTGCTTCCTGTGCAATTCCTGGAATTCCTGCCCTGCTGTACACAGGGGGGTTGCTGCATGGAATTCTGGATGGGATTAACAAATCCCAGCTGGCCAAATTAGTACAAAATCTGCCCCATCAGCCAAATAAAAACGGGACTTGTTCCATTGCCAGTGGCTTTGCCATGGGCACTGAAAGGAATGGATATTTGTGGAATCTTGGAATGGTTTGGGTGGGAAGAGACCTTAAAGCTCATCTTGCCACAGGCAGGGCCACCTTCCACTAGCCCAGGTTGTCCACCCCTGGCCTTGGACACTTCCAGGGATTCAGGGGCAGCCACAGTTTCTCTGCCCAACCTGTGCCAGGGCCTGCCCACCCTCAAAGGGAAGAATTCCTTCCCAATATCCCATCTATCCCTGCCCTCTGGCAGTGGGAAGCCATTCCCTGTGTCCTGTCCCTCCATCCCTTGTCTCAGTCCCCTCTCCAGCTCTCCTGGAGCCCCCTCAGGCCCTGAATGGCTCTGAGTCTCCCCAAAGCTTCTCTTTTCCAGTTGAACAAAGATCTTTACTAAGCCTCTGCCTCTCCCTTTCTCTCCCATTTCCATTTCTTCCAATTTCTCTATTTTTTATTTTACAAGTGGCTCAGAAAGCCCCCTGTGATTCCTCTGCTTCTCCAGGGCTCCCATGAATCCATTCCCCCTGACTTTGTCTTTCCATTGTGCTTCCCAGTCTCTCCCTGTGCAATCCAGCTGAGCTGAGTTAAACTTGGCTTCCATCAAAGCACTGTCCAAACACCTAATCCTTCATTTATAATGAGCAATTACTGTCTGATTAGGAAAGTGATGTAATCAAAGAGTATCAAAGAAAAACGAGCTGCAGCAGATAAATACATATATATATTATGTGCACATATTGAAATACATTTTCAATGGGAAAGTCCAAAAGTCCTTTTTTGCTTCATAAGCCAGCAATTATTGTGCTTTTCAGAGGTGGGAAGAGGAGCCACAGCCTGGATGGAATCCCACTGTACATCTCACATGGTCACCTAAAACAGAGTCCAGTTTGGCTTCACTGCAACAACCACAGTTGGGTTTTTTCCTGTATTTTGTTGGATGTTTTGGTGCTTTTTTCTCCTTGGGAAGAAAGAAGAGAGAAGAGTGCCTAAAACCAAAACATCCTTTATGAGTATTGTTTTTCCCCTCTGCATCTCCGAGCAGGCAAAGGGAATATTTATCCCTTTTTAAACATTCCCCATGAAAACAAACACAAGCAAGAGGAGCACACCCAGCTTGAAGAGAGGCCATGTCAGCAGCTCCACATCACAGGCCTGAGACCCACCAAGCCTCAGTCACCACCTGCATCTCCTCCAGGGTCCCTGGCATGGAGAGGCCTCAGCTCAGCTCCTGCTCCCAGATCTCCAACATGAACCAAACAGCTCCTGCAGGGCTGTGGGATCCATGGCATTCCCAACACACCTCTGCTGCATGGAAGAGCTTTGGAGACACCCCCAGAGGGGAAGGTGCTGCACTGACCATTCCAATGCAAGGAGAAAGAACCACAACTGCTGAAATATTCCTTGGTTCCAAGCTGAGACCACTCTGGGCTAGTGGGAGGTGTCCCTGCCCAGGGCAGGGAGTGGAATGAGGTGAGATTTAAGGTCCCTTCCAACCCCAACCACTCTGCCATTCCCTGATTCTTCTACACTTGCCATTTCTTTGCTGCCTGTGCTTACGAGTCCAAGGCAATTGAGGCTGAGTGGGTCTCCTGAGCCAGGGCTGCAGAGCTGACCCCACTGCAGGGGCTTCTCCTCTCACATTCTCCAAGCCAACCTCCCCAGGCACTGCTCAGCAAGACTGGATTTGCCAGACAAAGGTCAGTTTAACTATTTCAAGGACATGTGTTTAATTCTCAGTTAAAATCAGTTTTAAGGCAAAGGCCAAACCTTTGGCCTTTCTAATTCATTGCTGCTCCCCTTCACATTTATCAGCTGAGCATCTGGACTTTCATTTTCACAGAACCACAGCTTGGAAAACACCTTTATGATCACCAGTCCCACCATCAGCCCCATGTCCACCACTGCCCATGTCCCCAAGTGTTTTTCTCTGGAACATTTCCAGGGATGGGGACTCCCCCACTGCCCTGGGCAGCCTGTTCCAATGTAGGACAAACCTTTCCATGAAGAAATTTTCCCTAATATCCAACCTAAACTTCCTTGGAGCAACTTGAGGCCGTTTCCTCTCATCCTGCTGCTTGTCCCCTGGGAGAAGGGACTGGCCCCTTTTGGAAGTGGCCGTGGGAGGGACAGATTCCATGGCAGAAGGAATTCCTGCTCAGTCTCCCTGTGTTTTGCAATTCAAAGTTATTTTCCTAGTGCAGAGGCCTCCCAGCCTCACACTTCATGCTGGGATTTCTCTCCTTGCTTCCTGGCTGTGCATTCCCAGCAAGGAAAGGTTAATGGATGAATTAGAGCTCCTCAAGCCCACAAAGCAGGACAAAGCCCATTGTGGAACAACAAACCCAACCTGCACATTGTAAGCCATTCTCTGCCCCTGCCTGAGCCAGGGCTGGAAAACCCTTTGAAGATTTGGCTGCACATCCCTCTGTCTGTGTGACACAGGCTCAGCACCTCGGCCTAAATCTCCCCATAAATCCCAAAGTCAGAGAACTAATTAAAAATTCCAACATGGAAAACTGTGATAACAGCTTGAACAATCTTAAGAGAAATGAAAAGAAAGGAAGAAGGCACTTTTCAATTAATCCTCCTCCCAAACCCCTCGTTTCCTGCGGCCCTCCCTCCACACACTGCTGAGGCTTTTAAAGGAATATCCAGTGAAATTCTTGTGGCAGCCACTCTGGCTGCAGAAAACGTGAGGAAAACACACCTTAGGAACTGACACGTTGGCTCCAGGAGCAGACAAACATTGCAATCAACACCTCAGCTCCAACCAAAGGCAACAGCAGAACCAGCTGAAATAAGGAAAACCAAGCTCTCCATAAATCCCAGTCTGCTACGACTGGATGCAACCCATAAATCTTATGGCTACTGTGACAATCAAATGTGATCCATCTCAATTAATACCTTTGGAGATGAAGGATAAAGAAGGACTATCCACGTGGATTTTCCTACCAGCTTCCTCAGACATGACTGTGTTTGCACATCTCCCTCTCCTGGAGCCCATGGTTGAATTCCAAGAGCAAAGCCTCGAGAGGCTCCCCGAGGCCTGTGGGCTCAGCTCCTGCTTTTCCGTGTCATTCGCACAGTTCATTTTTCCAGCTGATACCAGAGCAGAGAGGAAAGCTGTTGTCATTTAACCACAGCCCAAATCAAAGCCACGTGCTGCTCCAACTGGAAATCACAACAAGCAGAGAGAGCCTCAAGGTTCTGACATGGCCAACAAGAACACGAGAGCGAAGCTGGAGAGCAACCCTCTCCTGATGGAATAACTCACAATTATTGATCTGTGTGCAATAAGTCATAAAAAAATCACAGAACAGATGAGGCTGGAAGTGACCTCTGGAGATCATTTAGACCAATGTCCTTCCTCAAACCATGGGCAACCAAAACCAGTTTCTCTGGACTGTATCCAGGGGGATTGGAGTGTCTCCAGGGGTGGTGGCACCCTCAGAATTCCTCAGAGCTGGAGAAGCCAAAGTCAGGTCACAGCCAGGTGAGCTTCAGGCTGGTATATTCATATATTTTTTTAAATAAGGCAAATGAATTGCTGCTGAAAACAGCTCTGAAAAACCCAGTCTCCCCATTCCTAGGGGAGGGTGTCCAGTCCAGCAGTGACCATGTGGATCTGAGAGGATTCCAGGATGTATCCAAGGCCAGACTGGACAGGGACTGGAGTGACCTGGGCTAGTGGAAGGTGTCCCTGCCCATGGAACAGGATGAGCTTTAAGGTCCCTCCCAACCCAAATCATTGTGGCATTCTTTGAATAGAATATGCAGGAAACTCCAGTTCTATCCCCACCTCCTTCCCAGGGAAACCTGACCCAGGTTCTCCCCTGCAGCAGGTGGAGCCCTGCCCAGGAGCACCTGGAAGCAGCACTTTGGAGCTGTGCCATGCAACAGGCAGGTTCTCAAGTAGCTGAACTGCAGACCCTTCAGGCTCACCTCAAATTGCCCCCTGAACAAAAGCTCCCATAAAGTCTGTCTGGGTTCCCATGTAACACTTTGCAAAGCCACACTGACAGCTCTGTTGCCATAACTGTGAAACACAGAGCTCCCTCCCTTCAGAGCTGTGAAATATTGCTGTGAGCTGGCAGCAGGAATTCTGCTCCCTCCACTGCACAGGGGGATAATGGGCAACAGCTGCCTGGGAACTCTGAGGCTGCAGTCCCACTGAGGGCTCCCAGGCATGGCAAACCACAGAGGCAAAGCCTGAGCAGCTCCTGAGTTACCTGAGCACAGAGGTGGAATTACAGCCCCGGCCTGCCAAAGGCACCTTTCAAAGCATGTGGGAATCTGCACTTTCTCTCCCATTTCTTCTCCCAATATCCTCCTGGAGCCTCTCAACCCGCTTTCCTGTTCCTCCTCACACCTCCTCCTCTTTCTCCAGGTAAAACCCCCCTCCTGCTTGGCTCTGGACTGCAAATTCACTTTTCAAAGCACCACCTTTTTCCTGCAGAGTGTTCTGTTTTCATAAAGTGGGTCTGTTCTTTTCAGAGGGGGTGAATTCACCTCCCACCTTTCCAGCCTCCCAGGAAACAATGCCAAAGCCCTTTGGAGGGAGAGAATTCCCAAAAGCCTCTGACTCCACGGGAACATTTCCACACACTGTTACCAAAGGCAGCTGTTCGTGGTATTGCCTGGACTCTGCTCTGGCTGCACATCTGGCCAGCCCTGCCAAGGACATGCCCAGGTGCCTCAGCTGACCTTCAGCACTGTCAGGGCCAAGGACATCCCTGCAGGGACAGGCAGCCACCTCTCTGCCCTTTGGGGCACCTGGGAGAGGAGATCCCTGCACAGGTGCCATAACAACTCCTGGGGACATCCTGGGGATTGAGGGATCACATTCCAGGGTGGCTCTTGCACAGCCACCTCCCACCTTCTCAGATGGCACCTGCTGAAATCCCACAGTCCTGCAATGGTTTGGGTTGGAAAGGACCTTAAAGCTCATCCCATTCCAACCCCTTGCCATGGGCAGGGACACCTTCCACTAGCCCAGGCTGCTCAGGAGTTAATTCAGGTGGTTTTGTACCCATGGAGCTTTTGACTCACTAATTGAGTAGAATTAAGGGGAAAAATGAGTTTTCAGCTTAACCACAACAGAAAAAAAAACCCACCAAAACTTACTATCTTGTGGCCTTCTGAAGGCAGGAACTCTCAGAGCCAGAGCCTGTGTTTTCCATCTCTACACAGGTCTCTCCAAATCTCCAAAGCAGGAGATTAAACAATAGTTCTTAGTAATAAATCTCAACACCAGTCAAGGGGTGCAGTCTAATGAGCACAGGCCCCTCACAGCCACTTATTCTAAAATACTGATTGCTAAGAGACTGAAAATAAAGATCCCATCAACATATAAGGCTTATGGTTATCATTAGGTTGATTAGTTGTTTTAATTTGAGGACTTTGGATGTGATTCCCTGTTCCAGCACATAAAATTTTCCATTGAAAGCAGATTTTGGCATTCCTTGCATGAGATACAGTGGTTAGTGTTAACATGCAACCAAAAATTTTATGCAGGCAAATAAACTTCCTTCCTTTTCCTTGGGCTCCCTTCCAAAGCCCTGGTTTTAATATCTGATGTACAAATGTCCCATAACGCTGCTTTATATTAAAAGCAGGAGCCAGCAGTGTCCTCTGAGAGCACCTCCCAGCTCAGGCTTCTCAGCTGGTATTATATGTTATTCCATACCTACATGGAACCACAGAATCACCTACAACTCCTCTCAGTCCTTCAGGAACAACCTCTTGCATGTCCCACTGCCTGGTGGGAAGGACTCTCTAGTTTGACTCCTCCAAGGAAGAAGAGTTGCACAAACATTTTCATTTTCTACTCAGAGAACTGAGCGTGGTGAAAATAAACCACATGAGAGCACAAAGCTGCATGGGCTGAGTTTCTGTAGTGAACACACATGGATGGACTGGAAGAGAGCAGGGATAGATGGGATTTTGGGCAGGAATTCTTCCCTGTGAGGGTGGGCAGGCCCTGGCACAGGGTGCCCAGAGAAGCTGTGGCTGCCTCTGGATCCCTGGAAGTGTCCAAGGCCAGGTTGGACGGGGTTTGGAGCAGCCTGGGCTAGTGGGAGGTGTCCCTGCCCACGGAATGAGATGGTCTTTAAGGTCTCTCCCAACCCAAACCATTCCATAATTCTTTGATTGCACATTTGCAGCACCTCAGTGGAGCCAAACACTCAAATGACCATACAGCTACAGTGAAAAACAAATTCCCACTGTAAGTGTGCCTTGCTGTTGGAGTTTGGGGGGGTGTTGGTTTGTTACCTGAACCACTGTAAGAGGACGAGGAAGGTGTTCTCCTGGAAAAGCTTTTCACAGCCAGGCTCTGCCCCCTCTGCTTCCTCCTCCATGCTGTCCTGCACTTGGAGTCGATGCTCTGCTTGATGCGGTACCAGTCGGACTCTGTGATGCCAAACTTGTTAAACAGGTGGCCTGCAGTTACAGGGAAAAGGGCAAAAATCAGCATAAACCTGTATTTCCAGAGAACACAGAGAGGAGACACCCAGTCCCACCCCAGGGTGAACAAAGGAACATCTTAGAACTGCCCACAGGAATACAGTGACCCCACAAAGACCCCAAAGCTGTACAGTCCGGTGACTCCAACAGAGTTTATTCCCAAAATTCAGTTCTGTGTGCCCATGGAATTCTAGAACCTGCCCTTCTACCCTTGGGAGCTGCACTGCCCCACCCAGTGCAACACTGCCAGGAGCCAGCACCCCAAAGCACCCGTGGGTGCAGGTTTGTTTCTCACTGGTGCTGCCCCTTGGTCAGGCTGATAAGTAGGACACCACGTAAAACTGCTATTAAGACAAACAAACAAATCAAATCTTCTAAAGCTGAGCCCAGGATTGACCAGAATCCAATAAAAACAACGCCAAATGAGACTCTTCTGCAAACGCTACTCCTGGAATTAAGTCATTTCAAGAGCCACATGATGCTCTTTGCAGCCCTTGGTGTTAAGTTGCCAAAGTGTTCCATAAACACGGCGCTGAGTCAGGAGCTGAGCTGAGGCTTTTGAAGCCAAGCTCACCCAGACCCAGCCCTGCTGCCAGCTCAGGCCAGGCTTAGCACCACGTGCAGCCCCTGAGCCCCAAGGGGAAGCCCAGTTACAGCAGGGACAGAGAGAGCAAGCAGGTTCCGTGACCAGGAATACTTGGTTCAACATCTGCACAAATGGCTTTCAAGCTGGGGAGGAACCAGGTGGAGCACTGTCAGCTGCCTTGAGCTCCTCCTGTGTTCCTGCTGACTGTTCCCATCTTAGGGTGAGCTTCAGAGGGCTCTGGGTTTTCTTCAAAGCTTCAGAGGGGTTCAGATTTCCTGCAAGGCATCAACACCACCAAAAACACACAATCCTCATGGCTGCACAAAAAGCAGCCACTTGAGAAATCCTGTCACTGTCACTGCCCATATGAGAGGGAGGGAGAGGCTGAGGAGGGGCTTTTGATGGGGACAGATAGTGCCAGGAGAAGGGGCAATGGTTTTAAACTGTTTGAGGGCTAGGTGAGATGGGATATTGGGGAAGAATTCCGCACTCAGAGGGTGGGCAGGCCCTGGCACAGGGTGCCCAGAGAAGCTGTGGCTGCCCCTGAATCCCTGGAAGTGTCCAAGGCCAGGCTGGACAGGGCTTGGAGCAGCCTGGGCTGGTGGGAGGTGTCCCTGCACATGGCAGGGGGTGGCACCGGGTGAGCTTTAAGGTCCCTTCCAACCCAAACAAATTCTGTGAGGTTCAAACCCCCCAAATCCAAGCAGATCTACCTGAACATTTAAGAGTCCTCCAAACTTCCCAGCTCGAGATGGGCAGCAGTGCAGTTAAACAAGCCAGAGCTGCAAGAGAAGCTTTTGCTCGCCCTGACAATGCTTGAAGGATCTCTAAAATTCTGATTTTCCTTTTAGTATCAGGTCCTTTCCATACCTTGCAAAGTAAAATAATCTTTTCCACTTACTCGGCTTTCAATCTTCCTCTCAAGTGGGATCCTAATCCTGTGAAGTACTTGCTTAAGCTGTTGTATATAGAACATACAGACCTGGGCATGCTCTGCTACTGCAAGACAAATGAGTTGAGGCCTGGAGCCACAGCATTCCAGCTTTGCACAAGCCCAGAGCTCCACAGTTTCCTCTGGACTGCAAATGAAACCAGAGTCCTCCCAATGTGAAACAGCCTAACACAGCCAAGTGGAGAGCTGGAGCTTTTATGGCACCGGTTTTAAACTATGTTTAATTGTTGATGCTCTGAGGGGTTTTGTAGATCTAAGAAGCCATAGAAGAGAGAATATACAGGAGGAAAAACACTGGCACCAAAAACCTAACTCAGAAATGCCCTAAAGACCCCAAGATTTCTCATTTTAAAGTGAGAGCACGAACTTAAGAGAACTTTACAACCCTTGTTGTGTCTCCAAGAAGGGGGTAGGAGAAGCAAAGGAGGAAAATGGGCTGAAATTACCATCTGCTGCTGTGCAGCAGTTCCCTTTCCATAGGTGTCAGCAAAAGAAAAGCACATTCCCTACTGTAAATCCTGAGCCTGATGTGTTGCTGAAGTGCACGACACTGAGAAATGGCCTTACAAATGTTTGCAGGGGTGGCCAATAAAAGCAGTTGTGCTTTAACTCTTCATCCACCCTTGGCTGTCAGGATGTACCAAAGCACTTGTGGGTCCCACATAAAACACAATCATGTGTTCTGTGGTCACTTTGGGGGGAAAAAGTTCATTTTTCATCCCTAATGTCATTTTAATGACATTCCTGTTGTGCTGCCCCGGTTGGAGAAGTGACTGATCAAGTGCAGCCAGAGGAAACTCTCAGGGAAAAGCTGTCTGCTTTGGAATTTTAACTATTGCAGTGTAACCCATGGGATAGTCCAGGATGTCATTTAATTCAAGGAGAAATCAAAAGCAGTCTGAATTATTTGGGACAAGAGAAAACCAGGTGCAGTGAGCTGTTCCTACTCAGGTCTCCTGGTGTGATGAGCCAGAGCTGGGACATAAAACATCCCAGAAATTGCTTTACTGAGGGAAAGCAGGAAAAGACCTTCTCCAAACTGAAGGAGAGTAAGTTTTGATTAGATATTGAGAAGGAATCCTTCCCTGGGAGGGTGGGCAGGCCCTGGCACAGGGTGCCCAGAGAAGCTGTGG
>JAWWEW010000020.1:18505876-18519934 GCA_035583185.1 Anabacerthia variegaticeps | reverse complement strand
CTGTGGCTGCCCCATCCCTGGGAGTGTCCAAGGCCAGGCTGGACAGGGCTTGGAGCAACCTGGGCTAGTGGGAGGTGGGACTGGATAATCTTTGATGTCCCTTCCAAGCCAAACAATTTCAGGATTGTATGATAAAACATTCTCTAAAACAGCAACAGCCTGGAGCATCTCATAAAACAAACCCAGTGCTGAGAAACACCAGAGCCAACAGATCCTCTGTGAGAACTCACTGCCCCTCCTCCCATTTTCAGATAATAAATAAATGTGGTGCATTTCTGCTTGTCCTGCACTGCCACTGAGATCAGCATCTTCACTGCAGGCACAGAGAAGCTGCAGCAGCAGTGACTGACCAGGCATTTTACAGGACACCAGTTCCAAATGTTACACTGGCCCAACCTGCCTCACGTTCGGGCTGTGTGTACAAATATATCTATTTATCTATATATGTATCTCCACACATACAGTCATCTAGCTGCCAGCTGTGGCTGCACAACCAGCTGTGTGTGGGCTGCTGGGGTGGCAGGCTTTGTGCAGCAGCAGCACTTCAGCTCCTCTCAGCCTCTGCCGAGGACACAGCTGCTCTCACAGTGTGTTAACACCTCTGCCAACAAAGCCAGGGGGGAACCGGGCCCATCCTGCCTGGAAAAAGGATTATCCACAGCACAAACACACCAAGCTTGGAGCAGCAACTTCTCTCTAGTCTGCATTTTTAATTGCTTCTCTAAAAGTGAAGTTGTGTGTCATTTGAAGCAGAATATAGATCATTTATAGTTAAAGATCAGAGGTTATCATTAGGTATTCTCAGACAAGACTTTTGTCCTCTGGTATTTAAGGGACAGGGATGGATTCTGGATGAAAGAAATGTTAACTCATGAAGGGAAATGGGGAAAATTCACTGTACAAAGTAGTTTTGGAAGCAGATGGGGAAATTCCACACACCAGCACAACTTCCACCACAGTCTCGTCCCCTCTGCCAGCACTGGGGGTTTGGGTGGGTATTTATTTATGGCCTCGAGTTGGTTTTTTTCAGCAACAATCCTGTCCCTGCCATCAGACTTATTTCAATATGCACAAGGAATTCCTTGAGCAACAAATGCTTTATGGAGCCAAAAGGGATTTCTGGGGTCCCATAACACAACTAAAGCCACGGGTTCCCCTTAATGCAAGTAGTGATTAATTAACTAAAGCTGACAAATAAGGGACAAAATGACTGGGAAGAGTCTGCAAAAACCCACATGCAGAGCAAGAGACTTGCCCAGAAATGACACACTGACAATGTTACATACACTAATACATATATAAACATACAGATCATATAGATAAAAATATATATGTACATAAAAATATGCATATATAAATGCATATGAGCAACTATTTTTCTCTCATTTAATTACTTAATTAGTTTCAAGAAGAACTACTGATAGATTTTCTTTTCTGAACTTCAGAAATCCCCTCTCAATTTTTTTCCAATGACATGTAAAATCATCCTTTTTATTACAAAATTTCTTATAAATTTCTTAATTGGAGAATCTGGGTTTTTTCAAACCCACTTGTGGAAATTGCTGCAAAGACTCCCAAGAACTAAACCTGTATTTTCTGTCAGGCAAAGAAAATTACAACTGAGAATGTTTGATATCGCATTTCACCAGAAAATGTCTCCATTTTTAGGAGGGCTGAAGTAATGAGCTATTTAATGACATATATTGTGTTTAAGTCATCTTGGTGTCTTGCCCAAAAACTCTCCTCTTCACCACTGCCACCCCACAAGTGAAAATTTATCCTTCCAAAGATAAACTTCCCTCTCTCTTGTGGTAAACCTTGTGCAGAGGATCAGAAATTTTTAATAAACACACAACTCTTCATTTGCTATACTTTCTGCATACTATATAAAATACTTGCTCTATTAAATACAGATTTACTTGGTGTTTTTCTTACAGAAAAAAAAAAAGATGGAATATCTTTCCCCTGACAAACTGCAAGAAACTTGAAGCACAAGGAAAAATAAAATCCTTTCTACTGGCTTGAGCTCCTCCAGCTGTGACTGGCAAGGACGAGGCTGAAGACACTGGATTTTTCCTGGATGTTTAAATGAGTGCATCAAAGCAGAGAAGCAAACCCCAGTGCTGGGACAACAATCTGAGGGGGCTCCCATGGGACAGCTGTGCTGGGATTTTGGTTGGCTCTATGGAACAACAGTTCCTGATGGAAAGCAGTGGGGAGGGGCAGATGGAATGGCAAGGCTCTTCCCAGTCCCCTCCTGGCAAACCCCAGGGGTGGAATCCTGGCACAGATGGACTCACCACCAGCAGTTCTGCCACCAAACTGAGCACAGGCACAACCTCCTCTTGAAAGCTGGGACTCATCCAGTCACACACTGGCCACTGAATCCCAGCCTCCCTCCCACTGAGTTCCTCCCAGTGATGACACACTGAGTTATTCTGTGAAATCCTCATTTCTGGGCCACTGTTGCTACTATTCAAGCTGCTGCTTCATCAAGCTGACATGAGTCTCCTTCATTTGCTGCCACAGGATTCTTTGTTGCTGCTCCTGTAGCAAATCTCAAGAGCCATCAACATTTTGGTACCCAAAAGAGTCAGCTCTGGTCAGATCCACACAGGGGGGATTTTTACCACAAGACACCCACAATCCCTAGTTTTTTATACACTAGTTCCCAAAAAAAAGCAACACCACTAATCAACATGAGGAAGAAATAAAGATGTTTCTCAGACACCTGGACCCCAAACCTTCCACACCATGCTCATGACATCACAGACAGTCATTCAGTGCTCATGATCCACTGCTCCTACATCTGTGCCATTCCAGACCTCATCCAGCTGCAGGATCGCTTCCACAATCCAGTGTCCATGGTCAGAACACCTCACAGAAATGACACAATGCCCCACTGGAGCAGCCCATCACATGGGCACGTTCCCTCCCCTTGCTCACACCTCCAAAACTCTGCTTTTCCTACAGCCCCAGTTCCCAGCTGACTCGAGGGATTTGTGCTCACAGGTTCAGGGTGGGAAAGGGGCTGCCTGGGACCTGCTTTAACACTGCAGCAAGAGCCATTTCTTCAGGTGTCTAGAAACTGTCAACAAAACCCCAAGTTTTACAAACACACTGGAACAGCATTGTTTACATTGATGAGAGCAATAAAAGGTTTCCGAAAGCAAAATGACTTTGAATTATAATCTCCCTAAAAAATGCATATTTCATGTATTTGCAGAAGAAGTCTGAAGTCTTCTCCTTCAGGTAAGTAACGAGGCAAAGGTTGGCCTGGCACAGCCAGCTGAGTGGGTTGGATTTGGATCTCAGTTGGCTCAAAACAGCCAGAAAACCTCTAGAAAGGGCAGCAGGTCAAGAGGACTGTGTTGGCCCAGCAAGGAAAGCACAACAGGGCCATCAGCAAACACTCCTCGTGTCCTTCCCTGTACCCACCCCACACACTGCCCCAGCAGCAGCAGGAAAACAGCCACTCCCTCACACACCACTCCAAAGGAGCTCTCTCTGGCCATGGTTTAAGCCTTCATTGGCACTTCAAACTGCCAATCCCATACAAAACTCCCCAGGATAACAAATTATTCCCCCTCCACGTGACCTACATAAAATGAGAGACTACAAAGAATCCTTTAACAATGAGATCTACTGATTTCTTAGAATGCAGTTAAGGGATCATCAGTCCAACCCCTGGCCCTGTCCAGGACACCCCAAAATCCTGCCCTGACCCTGAGAGCATTGCCCAAACACTCCTGGGAACTGTGGCAGCCTTGGGGCCGTGACCACTGCCCTGGTTCCAGTGCCCAACCACCCTCTGGGGAAGGGCCTTTTCCCAGTATCCTGGTTATCCTAATTTCCTGGAAATAAAGCACTTGGCTGACCCCAATTCCCCAAGTCATCCTCTCCTAGAAGTCACACGCATCCAGATCCTTCTTCACTTAAAACTAGTGGCTGTGCCTTCTATATTCTGTAAGAAACCACTTTTGATTCCTTTTAGATTGATACAAACTGTGTTTTCAAAACAAGTAATATCTGTTCATTACTCCGTAACAGCTTAAATGATCCAAATACTCATGCACACCAGAACAGAAACAAGCCCGTCAGTATCGTGTGAGTTCCTGCTGTGAACCCACAGGGTTTATGATACTGAGGTTGCACATTTCTTCCATCCCAATCCCAGCAAACCTTTGGAAATAATACACATCGATGGGATGTAAAACAGTCAGATTCAAGGCCATCCATTTAGAGCACCTGAAGAGTATTTAGACTGGGGTTATTATGATTTGCTCCACTGCCTGAGAAAGCAGCATTTCCGTGGTATTTGCTGCACTCACAGCCGGTAGCTGTGGAGAAACCCAAATCCAGAGTTCAGCACTGAGGGATTTGTGGTGAACACCCAACACAGACTGAACTGAAGTGGCCCACCAAGATTCCCTCCCAAACAAAAGCCCCGAACACCCACGTGGCAGCACCAACACGACCCCTCCACCCAACCCAACCAAAGCCCACGGAAGACTCACAGCGAATCCCGTAGATCATGAGCGGGTCCAGCTGCTTCTTGCCATGCTTGCCCTGGCCCGAGAGGTTGGAGATGGCCTGGATCTCGCGGTGGAAGAGGTAGTCCAGCAGCGTGAGGGCCATCTTCTCGGCCGTGCGGCAGTTGGTGCTGATGTGCAGCATGTCGGCCGGCGTGATGGGGCAGCGCACGCGCATCTCGGGGTTGTTCTCGTCGCCCAGCCACGTCCCGTTGGGGTAATCCTCTGCAACACACACACCCGTGCCCTCAGTGCCCTGGGCAAGGGCAGCTCGGAGCTGCTGCTCCTCAGCGTCACCCAGTCACCACACACTTTCACAGCCAGCATGAAAGAGGCTCACGAGATCTGCCACTGAGCAGAATTACCCTCAAATTCAGCACAATTGGGACCAAAAGATGCTGCCACTCCCCTTGTGGCCCACCCAGGCACGGGGCAGTCTGTCCAGGTGTGCCTCTCAGATGCCTTTGACAGTGTCCAACTGCAGAGCACAGCTCCAGGCACAGTGTTCTCCTGAGCCTTAGTCAGGCCCCAGGAATGAAGATGACTGCAATGCTGCAATATCCTGAGAGTGCAGCTGATTTCAAGCACCCAACAGCTTTGAACCACATTTTTCCCCAAAAAATGTCAGATAAAAAGGAGTCTAAGCAAAGCAATAAATTTAAGAAATTGCAATCAATAGTGGATTTGTTTAGCCACTTAAAAAGAGGATCTCAAGCAATGACAATAATTTAGGATGTAGTCAGAGATCCCAATCAAAACGCTGGTCTTTATTCAAATTTACTGGTTACACTATTTTCTAAACAATCGGTTTACCAGGGAACAGGCCCAGCACAAAGATAATTAATCAATCACTAATCACCTGCCAAGTGGCTCGTCCCTCCTGTTCAAGTGTAAGTTCATTAGGAGCAGAGCTATACCCACCTACACATATTTATTGCTGTTCCTGCTTCTCAGTTTAGCAGAGAAAAAAGGACTAGTAGGAATTAAATTAATTAAATAAAATTAATTAAATTCAAAGGAATACTAGGCCCTCAATTGAAATTAATCTGTTCAGACAATGCCAGAAGTTAATGGATTCAAGACTAACCACAAACTAGAACAGAGCCCAGGACCAATCCCTGCTCAAGTGGAGGACAGAGCACAGGACTGAGGGTGAGCCTCATTCCAGATAAACCCAAGAATTCCAGTAGAATTCTTGCCAGTGCTGACAGCAATGGGCAGAGGAACATGCCAGCAGTGCCTCAGAGCTCACGGACAGGAACCCTTGGCATGTGGTTCCCATGTCTGCTCAGCCCTGTGCAGGAACACGAGGCTTCCCAGCTCAGGGTCAGCCAGGGCTTGACAGCCAGTTGGGGTCAGTGAGCCCATCAGTTAAGGGACTGACCCCTCCTGAAATGACTTTAAAGGACAGCCTGGTGGTACCTACAGAGTCACAGGTTCCCGGGATGTGTAACCCTTTGTCACCAAACAGGGTGACAGAGTTCAGACAGACCAGCATCTCCTTTTCACCCTGACCACGACCCTGAGCAGCATCTGTATTTCCAAATCCTGGCCTGGGCTAAGCAGCCTGAGCTTTATCAGACTGCAAGCCAAGAGTAGTAAATAAAATGTAACATAAAAGCAGCCCAAACACTAAAAGCTGCTTTTCCACCGTGACCTCTGGGCTGAGTCACACCACGTGTCAGGGGCAGGTTTAGTGCGATGAGTAACGACAGGATGGAGCAAACGTTGGATTGTGCAACACGGAGATACCATGGGAACAGCAGATTATCAGCTGGAATGCAACCAGGGAATCCTACAGGGGCTCGGTGGGAAGGGACCTCAAAGCCCATCCATTCCCACCCCCTGCCACGGGCAGGGACACCTTCCACTAGCCCAGGGTGCTCCAAGCCCCATCCAGCCTGGCCTTGGACACTTCCAGGGATCCAGGGGCAGCCACAGCTTCTCTGGGCACCCTGTGCCAGGGCCTGCCCACCCTCCCAGGGAAGGACTCCTTCCTAATATCTAAAAAATTATGAGGAAAACTATTTATGATTGATGTATGCAACAACTCCTCCCTCAAACTTCTGTCTGTTGAAATCAGAACTTAATGCCCTGTTTGAACATGGTTTTATACCCTCCCACAATGTTTTTGTACACATATTTCCTTGGAGGCTTCCTTTTCCCCTGCGCTGTGTACAGGGCACACTGGCTGCCCTCTGCTGCCAGCACCCCGTGCCAGCCAGAAAATAAGGTGGTTGGGAGGAATTCCAGCTTGTTTTGAATGCCTCTGTGTCTGGGCTCACCACAAGTCTGGTTAACATTATCAGGGAAAACAACAGGCTGTTCCTGAAGATAAATTGCCTGGTTTCTAAAAATTTAGGCAGAGCTGGCAAAGCAAAAACATCTCTGGATAAATGTGTACGTTTTACAAAGAAATTCTAGGAAGCCGGAATAAATTATTCTCATCCTATCACAAACTTATTTCCTCCCCAGCTGACAGGACTGCAGTTGCACATAGGATATTGGATATATTCCTCCTTGTGGAACACCTTTAGCCTGCAGACTTGTTTAACACACTCTGCTAACCCACGTGAACCAAAGATTTTCATCAATTTGCAAAATAATCTCTTTTTTCTACTGGCACCGAGTCCAGAACATACTGTTTTTACCACATGCAACTGTTCTTTTATTGCTCTCAGCCTGGAAAAAAAGACACTATCTTGTTATTCTGACCTATGACCACAATCCCCCCATTAAATTATCTCTTGCATTCTCCTCCTGCTTGAAAAGTTTCAACAGAAAGGGAATTTATTTTATAATCATTTTGCATTAAGTGGGACTTGCATGACTGGAGTTAACCATGAACCTACTGTCTCAGTGCAGGGCACAAAAGCTGAATTCTTCTTTATTATATACAAAAATAATTCCTCCCAGGCTGCCAACACATCTGGCACTTTGCAGGGAGCAAACACAAGATTGGCACATAAAATCTGGTGAAAAGAGGAAATGCAGCTCTGAGTGAGGCAGAAACACTCCGAGCTCTGGTGTGTGTGGGGAGATGGAATGAAAAGGAAAGAGAAAAGCGACTGGAACTGAATGGAAATTCCCTCTGAACAATTAAGTCCACAAAAACTACTGACTAACTGCATCATTTGCAGCTCCTCACTCAAACCCCCCTTAATGCTTTTGGAATGGCTCTGTAGGTGCACTATCAGCTTTACCTGTACTACCTAGAGAGGATGTGGCTGTTCAGCACAGCCACTGGAATATCCCCTCACTGCCTGGGCACTGCACAGCCACTCTCAGCTGCTGCCACTCCTGAGAGGAAAAGCACAGCCAAAGAACACACTTGGCTCCAAATTAAGGAAGCAGAAATGCACTCAGTTAATCACACTTTACTTATTTCACCCTAAAGTGTTTTCCTTTCCTTAATTAATTAAGAACTGCTTTCCATGGAGGGTGGCAGAGCCTGGAACAGCTGCCCAGGGAGGGTGTGAAGTCTCCCTCTCTGGAGACATCCCAAACCCCCCTGGATGTGTCCCTGTGTCACCTGCTCAGGGTGACCCTGCCTGGGCAGGGGGGTTGGACTGGGGGATCCCCAGCGGGCCCTTCCAACCAACCCCAGATATCCTGGGATTCTGTGAATTTTCCTAAGGACCTGCCTGCATTTTGGGTGCTACCTGGAAAGGTACTTCTTGCCTTGTTCCACCCCAAATATTGTATCATCACAGAAGTGCCTCTCAGCCCTTTCTACTTCCAGTGCCAAAAGCCCTGTCAGATTAATCTGGTTCCCCCTCTGCCCTCAGAACCACGTTCCCAGGACACACGAATTTCTAGTTCCTCTGCAATGGTTTTTTTAGGATCAGGAAGTTTCCCTTTATCTCCCTCCTACTGGCTCCAGAACTAGTTCCCTTTTCAATGCTGGTTTTGAATCCTTTTCCTGCACTAGGTCCATTCTTTTCTCTCCCACCACCTGACCATGCCAGTGCTGGGGCAGGGACATGCCAGGGGCTGCCAGGCAACACAGGATTTCTGTGGAAACAGCAGGAGCCAGTTGGAGGTTTGCAGCAACAAAACCCTGTCAGGAGAACAAAAAGCAGAGAGGGGGTGCTGAGGGTCCCTCTGGCCCTGCTCTCCCTCCTGGGGAGATGACAGACACAGAGCTGCTCCTCACGTTTTTCCATGGGGATACACTCCCCTGCTTTGACACGTGAGCCTGGAAGCAAAGGCAGGCTCTGCTCTCTCCCTGGGAGCCGTCAGTCATGCCTGAAACCGAGGGGAAGCGAAGGGAGACACCTGCCCACACAAACACTGGAGGGAACGTGTTCCATGAGCCCGAGCATCGTGTTTATTTTCCTATCCAGGCTGGGTGCAGAGCTGGCAGGGGCAGCAAACCACTGGTAGGTACAGAAAGGCAGGAAGATGAATTAATCTTTGAAAAATCTTAAAAAACCCCAAATCCTAAGCTACAAAAATAAACCTCCATTTCTAGAGAAATTAAATAGTATTTTGGCTGATGTACAGAAGATTCAACATCATCATGTGGAACGAGATGAGCTTCCAGGTCCCTTCCAAGCCAAACCATTGCATGATTCTGTAATCTTTTTAAATAAGCTTCTGTCAATTAGCCCCTGCTGGAGTTCACAGGGGCACTGATTAATTGGCAGAGACTACAGAGCACTGACTTTATTAATTAGCAATCATTAAACATGGAAGGGAATGACAATGGGGCTGCAGATTCACCCACAAGTCCCGCACTGGGGTTTAAAGCTGTACTACCAGAAAAGTTAAAGAGCTAATTTGGATTTCGCCCACTTTTTCTTGTTTCTTTCCTCTTCATTACACTCAACTTCACACAGTGAACTCCAAACCTCATGGTGACAGACACCTGGAAGGAACCACCATTCATTTGTTGGCTCCCAATAATGAAAAAAACATCAAAGCACTTCAAGTTGTACCATTTTCTTTGGCCTTAAAGAGTCACTGCAGCTCCTAAAGTCTCAGTGCCTCCACATCAGCTACATATAATATTGTTTTAAGGTACAAAAGGTTGATTTCTGTTCTGCTAGGGTTTATTCTTCCTGGATCTGGTGATGAGGAGCTTGGTAGGGAAGGGCTGCACAGGATCATCCAAGATGTGGGATTTGATCTTGCCATGCACTGGAAAACCCTGTGGATGACAGGTGAGTCTGGGCCATGTACAAAGAGCTGCTCAGATTCACACCCAGAAAGCAAATCCTGAGCACTCTAATGCTGCTCTTGTAAACCAGCTGTTCCAGGTGCCAAGGTGAAGAGACAATATGTGACTAAGAATTTCCTTTGGAAAAGATATTCCTCATCCTTTAGTTACCACACAATGCACAGCAATTTGCCCTTATTTTCTCAAAAAATACATGATTACATTTCTAATTTGATATTTTCTTCATTAGGAATGGAGGGACAGGACAAGGGGAATGCAATCTGACCATTTTCTTGTGAGAAATTCCTCAGGCTCAGTCTGCTTTGATCCCCTGTCAACCCAAAAATAAATTCCCCATCCCTTGGGTTCAAGACTAGGTTGGCTGGAGCTTGGAGCAAGCTGGTCTAGTGGAAGATATCCCTGTGCACATCAGGGGGGTTGGAACAAGAGGATCTTTAAGGTCCCTTCCAACCCAAGCCATGCTGTGATTCTATAAAACACCCTTTGAAGCCAGCCCATCCCACAACACACACAGAGCACAGAACCCAAAAGCTCTTTGAAACACACCTTGTATGAGTACCTACCGAAATGGAAGACTCCTGAGTTTAGGTGTCCTACAACACCCTGCCAGCACACAAACCATTCAGACACACCCTTGCACAGCCCCAAACTCCCGGTGAGCCCCACGACAGGAGCTGGCAGTGTGTGGCTGACCCTCACCCCCCCGGCCCCCCCGTACCCTCGGAGTTGAGCGTGATGAGGGTGACGTTGTTGCCGATGCTCTGGCTGCCGCCCTGGCCGCTGTTGGACACCGAGTCGCTGGCCTCGGAGCCGCTCTCGCCGTCCTCGTTGTGGCTGTCGTCGTGGCCAGGCACCTTCACCACGATGGTGTTCTGCCGCCGGCCTGGCATGGCGCTGCGGGAGGGAAGGGAGGCAACCTCAGGGAAACACAGCCCTTCAGCAGGAAGAGCATGGGATCACAGGCTACCCCGAGTTGGGAAAGACCCACGTTGCTCAAGGAATGACTGGACACTGGAAGACCATCAAGTCCAACTCGAGGTCCTGCACACATTGTTATAATTAATTATTTACCTAAAACCCCCTGATTGACCAAATTAAATGTATTATTAAAAAATCTCCTTTAAACAAGTTTCATCCTGTTTATACCTCAGAGCTATCCAGCAAAATAGAAATGGAAGGAAAATAGCAGAAGGAATAAAAAAATCTTCTATACACACCAATGGAAAAGTCTCAGCCCAGCATGCAACACAAAAGAAATATTCAAGTAATTTATAAAAACATATTAATGAAGATCATTTTCTACCCAGAATCCCCAGTTCCTCATATTTAAAATTTGCTTTAGAAAGGCTGCTGCATAGCCCTCCTCCAGCTGGTTAAACAAAGCACTCTGAAGAGTTCCCAAGGGACTGTGCAATAGTTATGTGGCTATGGGCACCCTTTCTTTAACTGTCAGCTGCCAGCTAACATGGGGCCAATCCCAGATACTCCAGGATGTTCTTCCCCATCAGGAGTGAAGCATTGCTTTCCCTTTACTGTCATCCTGCAAAACATCCAAGTCCAGGTTCGACATTTCCCACACTATTACCTAGAGCATCCCTTATTTCGCCCTTCAAATTGCACTTGACACTTGAAGCTGATACTGCTCTGTCCAGGGAGGGAATGCAGGGGAGGATTCCTGGGAATGCTACTTACTTGCTCAGGATGTTTTCCAGAGAATCCGCTGCCCTGCTCAAGGGCTCCTCCTGCCCAACCATCTTGGCCACGATGGAATTCTGCCGGTCGTTGTTGAGGATCACGGTGGTCTGAGGGACAACGCTGCAGGACAGAGAGCACGCAGGGACTCAGGAGGTGAGGGCAAAGCTGATAAATCACACCATGAGCAGCCCCGAGGTGGCCTCTGGGCCGGGCTCCTTCTCCAGCAAATGCTGCTCATCCATCCAATCTGCATCCATCATTCAACCTGCACCATTCCAAGCACTCCCATCTTCTCAGAGCATGGATGGATGGCTCCAATGGAATTATAGAAAGTCCACAATCCCTGACACAGCAATACAGAATTCATCAATTCAAGACAGGCAGAGGGAAGTCTGGAAATGGTAGCTCTGAAGAGGCACCAAACTCTGCTTTGGAGAGTCTGAGCGAGCATTTTCAGAGATGCCATGGCCAGTTTACCTGGGAATGCACCAGTCCAAGTAGGGTAATTCCTAGGGATAAAGACTGAAAGGATTCATTGCAAAACCGGATGCTGAGCTTGGTTAAAGAACACATGCTGTCTCAAAGGCAGGGAGAGGAGAGCAGCACAAGGGGCACCAGAGCCAACAGGGCCAGGTTGGAGCTTTAAATAACAACAGGACTAAACTGTGTGTCCTGTGCATTTCACAGATCAAAAAAATCTCAAAGCAAGCACCAGAAAAGCATTTAGAGTGTGAGAAAGAGAAAACCTTCTCTATCACCCGTGATGACAACGCAGAGGGAAACAACCAGAGCCATGTGAAGTCTGTGCTATACTGCCCAGGGAAGTATGAAGTAAGTAATTATCTCCACATGCAGATTAGCATTTAATCTGTTTCCAGAGATTACTAACATTATTCCCAGCCCATCACTCAATATTCTGAGGCTTTGAGACTTAAGACTGTTTCTGCTCATGGTGAACAGAAGGAGAGAACTTGGAAGAAACCCTGTGTTTCAGTGGCAGAGGAGGTTTTCCTCTTTCCCCCTGCTTCCCACAGCAAACAGCCCACTCTTGTTTTTACTGGTCCAGCATCTCAAACATGACTGATGGTCATTTATTTTCCCTTGGCAAATAGTTGAACCACAAACTAAACAAATCTGATGACAGAACTGTGTTTACTTCAGCTGTAGCAGAGCACACCCTCACTTGAATGTTCATGAGTCTACCCAAGACCTGAAGCACTAAATTATCCATCAGTGAGACCTAAAGGGAAGATAAGAACCTGTCACAGGAGCTCACAAGGACTGGCTCCCAACTCTGGCACAGATAAAGGCTTGAGCAGAGGTTTTTTGGCTCCAGAAAGCCCCGGGCTCCAATGCCCTGCCTCCCCCTCACACTAAGTGCATCTGTTCCTAACAACATATGGGACTGCTCATGGACTGCCAATGAGCTGCTGGATTGAAACCTGGAGAAGCTCTGGAAGATGTTTGGCTGATCACAGACAAGTACAGGCTGTACCAGAGCTCTTCATGTGCACGTGGAGCTCAGATTTTAGCAAGCAATAAATGGGGGGTTCTGCTGGTTTCCTTTCTTTGCTGTCTGGAGTAGCAGGGCTCAGGGTGCTTTCACAGTCACCTGGGCAAGATTTCCTCCATTATCCAGGGGAAAACACTCACGTATTTTGTATTTTTTTTAAAAAATGGCAACTAGTCTCTATTTTCTCAATGCCAGCACCAAACCTTTTCATAAACTCCCCCCAAGCACGTGATGACACAGCGAGACGTGGCAATGCTGTCCAGTGGAAGTTTTTTTCCTCCACTGGAAGTTTTTACAGGGCAGTTTAAATTATTCAAGTATTTTACACTTCCTTTTAGACACTGCTCTTTATCACCATCTTCCTTGCACTCACTTCTGCCTGTTTAAAAACGTCACTTACCAAAGCTTATTTTTAACGAAGACTTCCAATAATTAATTTCAACTGCAGAGATAAATGCAATAAAATTACATTTAGAAAGTCCTTACCATTTCGCTCTTGTTAAGTTTAGGTTTGAAAAAAAAAGTCTTAGCACTAAAACCTGGCATAAAATAAGGAAGAAGTTGGGAGGGTGTTGCCTTTTTTTAAGGAATGTTCATTTTTCTGTCAGTCTCAGAGCAGGAATTTGCTGTGTTGGATGTTCAGCTCCTGAAGAATGATGCTGTCAAAAGGCTGCAGGAGGGGGACAAGCAGGAGGAGGGAACATTTCCACTGAAAGCATCCTAAATGCTAACTAAGAAATGACAAATCTGGTCAGGGTTCTACATGGAACACGAGTGGATATGGGATTTGCTGACAGTGAAGGGCATCATTGAGGCAGGAATTTGTCACAGCTGATGCTCTGAACCTTGAGCTGGGACAAAACCAAAGCAATCATTGGGACCACAAAAAGGCCCTGCTGGGCTTGAAAAGGAGGGTTTCCCAGTGATATCTCCAATTTGTACATGGGAGAGATGGAGATCCACAACATTCCCTGCAGATCACAGAATCACTGAGGGTGGAAAGGAGCTCCAAGGTCATCAAACCCTAACTGTGACCAATCCCTGCCTTGTCCCCAGCCCAGAGCTCTGAATGCCACAGCCAGTCATTCCTTGGGCACCTCCAGGGCTGGGCACTCCAACCCTCCCCGGGCAGCCCC
>JAWWEW010000020.1:18470373-18495962 GCA_035583185.1 Anabacerthia variegaticeps | reverse complement strand
CCTGGATCCCTGGAAGTGTCCAAGGCCAGGTTGGATGGGGCTTGGAGCACCCTGGGCTATGGAAGGTGTCCCTGCCCATGGCAGGGGTGGAATGGAGGGGCTTTAAGGCCTTGCCAACCCCAGCCATTCCAGGATTCCATGAGCACACTGACTCTCAGTGGAAGCTCTGCACTGCCTCCTGTGCTGGAAGGGGAGGAGGGTTGATAAACCAGAACAGGCTTTAATTGGCACTAATCAACAAGTGACCAAGGTTTTTATGAATGAGACAGAGGGAATTCAGGGAAACATTCTGTCCCAGTGCAACTGCAGTGGCACCAGGGCCAAGTTAAACACATCCAGCCCTATTTTCTCTTGAGTCCCAGAGGCCTCAGCCTGCTCAGGACAAAAAGCCCTCAGTGCTTTATTGGCACCACAGGTTTGATAATGTGCAACTCCAGACCAACACCAACAAATATTTGGGGCAGAGAATCTCAGAGTCTTCAAGAATTCTGTCTAAATTTACGCTCAGACTGTCTGAGAAGCTGCCAGCAAAAATCTGTGCACCCAAAGCAAAAGATTAAATGTCAAGTTCACCATTAACACACAGGACAGATTGCTGATGCTAACAGAGATTCAAAAACACCAAACCAGAACAGCTCAGATCTGACAAATCCCTAAAGAAACTCAAAATAGTACAATTTACAGAGGAAAGCATTCACTGAGCATGAATTAATAGAGTCCCAAAGGGCCCATTTCTGAAAAGGTTTCTCAAGTCTTTTGTGCACAAAGCCCAGTAAGAAGTTCAGCTGATGCACAAGAACTTGGAGATCTCTAAAATAAGGACAAAAAAAACCCCAGCCCAGGTTTAAAGAAGGTTCTTTAAGAAATAACTATTGATAAGAGTATTTAGGGGAAACACTGGTGTAATACTGCAGTTACTTGCTCTGTGATCCAAGCAGTTATTCCATGTGCTTTATTTCTTTTCTTATGGAACTTGGCCATAATTGACCCTTTCAGTGTGTGACTGGGAAGGCCTCAAAAGCAGAGGAAAAGGTACACACAGCACCTATTTTAATGAAAAATTAAATGCCCAAATACCTTTGTAATGGAGAATAAATAGTAGTTATTTAAAGAAACATTAGGTGTTTTCTAGCTATCAAATTATGAATGAGGAGGAAAAAATTATTAGACAAAAGAGTATTTTGAAAAGTAGCTTCCTGTGTCTGGAATCATCTCCACGAAAATGACAGGAACATCAAGATTTAGGTATTTAAAACCATATTAGGCAACTCTTACACAAAGGGACAGCAGGTCAAGCCTGCTCTTTCATCAAAATGCATTAGATTATTCACCAGATTTTCCATCTCCAACTTCTAACTCCAAAATAAGCACAGATTTTTCTAGCAGGAGCCTTTAGAAAACAAGCCCATAAAACAACCTCCATTGTACTTCTGGTGAATAGAGGTAAAATGAGAAGCAATTAGAATGATGATGAACTCATTAAGTCAAAACAGCTACATAAATAAAAGCAAAGCAAGGCTGGAAAACCTGTCTGAGGTTTTTCCAGAGGATGGATGAACGAGCCTGCTTTAAGGCCAAATGAAATGTGAGAGTTGCAAACTGTCCACGGAGCCGCGTCTCCTTCTGAGGAACATCACAAACCCAGTGCAGAAATTACCTCCAAGATAAATGAATTCCACCTCCAGCAGCAGCCTACCAAGCTCCTGACAGCTCTGCACACAGAAGGAAGTGCCCCAAAGGGGCTGCAGCTGTTGGAGGGGCACAGTGGGGAGGGAGGGAGACATCCTTACCATCGCACTTTGTTGCAGGTCTGGGTGGCGCCGAGGGGGGACCCGGCCACCATGGGCACCTGGATGGGGCTGTGCTGCTTGTTCATGACCAGGTCCAGCTTCTCCTCCAGGGATTTACAGGTGGCCTCCAGTGCCAGCAGCTTGGCCTCAATGCTATCCAGCCGCAGGCATATTGTCTGGTTGATGGAATACAGGAAGGACTGCACAGGGGAGGAGGCAAAGGAAACTCATGTGAAACAGGGATTTATCTCGGGCGACACACGCGGGAGGAAGCTCCAGATAAACGTGACTGGGAACCAATTCTGAAGGAATTAGCAGTGACAGAGCTCAGCCATGTTCAAACCTGATGACATCCAGGAGCGTTTCAGCATCCTCAGATTCAGTCAGGCCTTTATGCAGAAGCCAAAAGCACTCGAGCCAAAGGCATTTTCACCTAAGCACTTTGTAGGGATGATTTCATCCACCACAAAATCACTTCCAGTGATGTGCCAAAGCCTTCCATTCCACATGTGAAAACAGAAGGATTATAAATCTATGAATGCATCCTCCTGGATGAAGTTAACTACATTTTTCTCCTGCCCAAACAGATAAATCCAGATGATTGCAGTGGAAATTCTATCAACGCAATTAATGCCGCTCAATTCACTTTTCTCCTCAACAGCAAATCAAGGACAGCAAATAAATAAAATCTGTCTTCCTAAGCAATCTCTTGCAAAAGAAAACATATTCCACTCGGGCTCTCTTGGGAAAACAGGCCCTTAAAGGGAAAAGTTCCACACACTGAGCCTTGCAAACAGCAGCTGTGCCATCTTGTGGCCCTGCACTCGATGAACACCCCAAACCACGCTGGGTTGTGGGGCTGCTGCTCTGTCAACAGAGCTTCAGATTCCATGAACACTCCAAAAGTGCACAGTTACACACCATTTGATGTGTGTGGCAGACAATATCAGTCAAACTTCGGGTCCAAGACAGAAACCAACCCTAAAGCAAACTAATGAGAACAGCAGGGGACATTGTGAGCTACTGAGCCTGAACCAAACGTGAATTATCTGTTAGAAGAAAGTGGTTAGCTTCAAATAATTGAAAACATGCTGAAAGGATTTACAAATTGTGATAGAAATACATGCTCAAGTTTATCTTTTCAGTCAACTTCATTGGCTTTATCAGCAAATGTGTCACAGTGATGTTTGAGTCACTGCAACTGTGTTATATTGCATATAAAATTCTTTGCCTAGACAATCACCCAGATTTTAAATTTACACACGAAAACGAACAAGCACTTACAAGAAGGCCATGAACAATTCCAGCATTATGTACAGTTTAGACTGCATTCTTTGAGTATATTTTCCAAAGAAAGTGAACTTCACTGGTGCTAGGGATGAAACCCAAGCAGTGTTACCTTGATGGAGGGGTCCTGGCAGTTGATTTCTATGCGCTGCCGTTTCAGAGCAGGTTCCACATCATCGTCTGCCACCTCATGGTTCTCCAGCACAACTGCAAGGGAGAGGAGCATTGCCAGAGCTTACACCACAAGAGGACAAGGCTCAACTAAAAACACACACTGAAGAATGCCAAATGTATCTAATTAACATCTTGTATGGATTCTTTCACATTCACTTGGGGGTTCTTTTAAATGTAGGAGAGAAACTATTTCACAAGTAAAACAACAATTCCTAATAGATGGGTGACAGGTCCCACTTGAGGGAAAGCCTAAACCATATATTTGGTCTGGAGAAAAGCAAGAGACTGTAGGAAGTCATATTTCATTCAGTTTTTTTGGACTAATCTACCCCTGCACCAAAAAAAAGCCCCAGGCAACAAAGCCTTTAAAAGGATAGCAAAATAAATGAAATAATCTGATCTACAGGGTTTGAACAAGTGCAGCTACTGAAACCGTGGGATGTGACCTTAAGAAGCACATCTTGGAGAAAGACCTGCAGCAGTGGTTTGCATCCCCCTGTAAAGCTCAGCAGGGATTTCCAGGGGGCACTGCTGTGAAGGGTACCTGGGTCATCTGGAGTCAGGTCCTCCACTGCAATCTGAACAACATCTGACAGATCCTGCTCTGACATCATTCAGACCCAGGCAGCAGATCCTGTCACACACCACCGTGGGGGCCCAGCGCAGGAGCTGGCCCAGGCATGCAACCCTGGAAAACAGCAGCAGGGAGAGGGTTAACACACACACCTCAACAGCAGCAGGACTTCCCATTCTTCTGCTCTAGGAGGGGATTGGGTTCCCAAAGGAATGGCCAACCTACACAGTTATTGTCCAGTGGTATCCATGGATATTTCACTGGGCCACTTCCCCAAGGAGCAAAGCACTGCCTGACCTGCAGCACATCCAGGAGAAATCTGAGCTCGAGCTTTCCTTGCTGCTCCACCTTTCTGCTCTCTCCCAATGGATAAGGAGAACATTCAGGTTCAGACACTTGGCAGCTCAGCAGTAGAAAACCCAAAATGAAATGTCTTCTTTTAAATTGATTTTTCGCTTTAGAAGGTGTAAGAACATACAAGACCATTCCTAAACTGCAAGTTTTAACTTCCAAACTATTGCTCAGTTCCTGGAAGGGATCAGACTTTGGTATTTAATCTTCATGAAGCACATGAAGCTCCCAAGCCACGTTAGGTTTGCAATTACTGCAAATTCAGGTCTGACTCCTCACAGGCCCCTAAAAACTGCCCAAATTCAGTGAGAACAAGGTTCCTTCCAGCTAACTGAACCAGAACCTGAAGCAAAACTTGCCTATTTTCTCGAGTATGAATTTGCCTGGTTTTTCTACAGCTCAACTCCAACAAAACCATTTTCAGAATAAGGTCCTGATTTTAAAGCCAAAATATTTCTCAGCCCTGCTCCCTTGGAATTCTGTCAAGGTTATTTATTAGTGTTTTGAGAGAAACCTTCAGCCTGTAAAATTGAATTTAAATCACTGGAATCACTCATATCTGTACTTTCCCACAGCTTATGAAGGGATGGACAAGGAATACCAAGAGATCAGGGGATTTTTTTCCCTCTTTAACCTGAGGTAAAAAACACCAGAGAGACAATTTGAGGTTTACCAATGGAAATGATCATTCATCCCTTAGTGCTGACACAGATTTTCCTGTTTCCCTCTTCCACCTGAGCCCAGGAAATCCATCAAGCTGGACAGGTGGAGGATAAATTTTTAAGAGAGGAATCCTGAGCAAGCCCATCCCCAAGGTCTCCAGAGAGTCCAGAGAGTCTCCTCAGAGCACCAGCACTGCCAGCACTGAGTCACTTGAAATTCTGCTCGTGGTGCAAACTCTGGGGCCAGCCCAGACCGTGGCAGGAGGCCCAACCCCCTGGCAATCCGGCCCTTTTGGCACACCCAATTTGCCATTTCTGAGAAATCCTGGTGTCCAGCCAGGCTGAGCAGCACAAACCAGCCAGTTCATCATGTCACACACTGCCTGGAGGAGTGAGGAACCCTAAATGACATCCACTCAAACAGGACAAATTAGAACACCCAACCCCTAAAAGCATTACTTGCAGGATTCAAGATTTCACTGATGTGTTGTAGTTAAATCAGTCACAGCTACAAATAGATCAGTCCTTTTTAAAGCATTCCAAAGGAATTGCAATGGTTTTGTTTAAATCCACTTTAATACTTCGTGTGCTGCACATGTTTATCATAAAATCACAGAAAATCCTGAGTTTGAAGAGACCCAAAAAGATTAAAGCCCAACCCTGGCCCTGCACAGGACACAGCAAGAATCAAACAGTGCGCCTTCAAAGAAAAGCACTGAATGGAACCTTCTATCAACAAAAAGAAAAGTAATTTCACACTTCCAACACCTGTTCTCCACCTCTCTCACATCACAAGTCTCAAAGTGTTCAGCCTCACATCCGAAACAGCAAAACATTCTGTCCCAGAGCCCTGAAAGGAGGGCACAACCAGCGAGCCACGGCTGGAACAGCTACAACACTCCCTAGCATTGGGTCTCCAGAATATCAGGATTTACTGCCCTTTAAACAAATTCATTGCAATGTCACCGAACCAGAGACACCTCAGAGCCATCAGTCACCTCCTGATGGACACAGCTCTGCCTTCCCACCAGCAGAACACAATTCCCTTCTGCTGTCACAGCCAGCTCCTGCACCAAACACAAGGGGAAAGCAACTAAACATGGCAGCAGCGCTGGATGGGTGGAGGAGGAGTGTCCAAGGAAGCTGCAGCCACAGCAGTTATCACACCCCAAATAAAATGCCCCTTTCCAAATTCATCATTTCAATTTAGAGTAGTAGATTTTAGCAGTGGGCTGACCTTGCTTTCAGAACCAAGGGTAAACCCTGATAAAATTGAACAGGGTGAGAGTTAAGAGGAGTTTATCAGCTTCGAAAAGCTTCAGTCAACAAGTTAAGAATAATTTTGCCAATAGTTTCCACATATTCTACTCAGTGAAGTATTTACCAGCATTTCTCCACATAAAACACCTCTTTTCCTGAAATTTGCTCCATATTCCCTGCCTTCTCCCCCCTCTACTTACTTTCTTCTGGTTGAAACACTAGTCCCTATTAATTCTAAATTAAGCATATGTACATTGGCACTGAGCTGCCAGTGCTGAACCATTACCTGGAAGAGATAGAGTTATAAAAGAGAAATATTAGCAGAAAGCTGGGAAGCTGAGGATAAACTACACCAGGGACATGGACCATGCCCGCTTTTCCTCCCACAGCCAGCATGTGGAAGTTGGATCAACAGGGAGGTATTTTACAGCCAATTTGCCATTATCTGGGGGAGGGTGTGGGAGGCAGGTTCTCCCAGGCACTGGAAAATCTCCCACGAAAACATCAGCTACAGGAGGTCTTGGCCAGCCAAGGTGGATCCCCAGGTGGATCTACATGGAGCTCAGCACTTCTCGGGGCGGTTCTGGGCTTGGAAGAGGCTCCTTCGACTCTTGCCCAACAAAAAACACCAAAAATCAGGTTATGGTGTGCACTGGAAAGATTTCCTCCCACCTCCATTCCCACTCCAGCCCTGGGTGCCTTCACATTGCACAGGCTGGATCCATGGGAGGGACAAAAGAGGGGAAGTGCCGGGTCCAGAATGGCTGGAATGCTGGGAAAGGACCTGGGAGTGCTGGTGACAGGGTAAGCATGAGGGTGGGCACAAAGGCCAGTGGCACAGTGACTGTCCCTCTGTATTGGGCACTGCTGAGGCACCTCGGGGGCTGTGCCAGTTCTGGGCTCCTCCAGGACAGACATGGAGGGGCTGGGGTGTGTGCAGAGAAGGGAACAGAGCTGGGGAAAGGGCTGAGGGAGCTGGGGGGGCTCAGCCTGGAGAAAAGGAAGCTCAGGGGGGACCTTCTGGCTCTGCAACTCCCTGACAGGAGGGGGGAACCGGGGTGGGGGGGGGGGGGTCGGGCTCTGCTCTCAGGGAACAGGGACAGGAGGAGAGGGAATGGCCTCAGGGAAGGTTTAAATTGGGTATTGGAGGACATTTCCTCATGAAAAGGGTGGTCAGGCCCTGGAAGGGGCTGCCCAGGGAGGGTTGGAGTGCCCAAGGAAGGACTGGCTGCAGCACTCAGAGCTCTGGGCTGGGGAACAAGGTGGGCATCAGGCACAGGGGGGGGCTCCATGGGCTGGGAGGGCTTTTCCAACCCCAGGGATTCTGGGATTCTGTGAAATCTCAGTGAGCTCTCAGAGCTCTGGTATCACACAGCCTGTTCCCAGAGCAGCCTCTCACTGTCCCCCTTCTCCCCACCCCAGGCCAGACCCTACTTTGGCTCCCTCCCCTAATAAACCCAGAAGACACCTGTCCTGTGGGACAAAACCCACAAAGGTAAAATTATCTCATATTGCCTCAAAAAGGGAAGCAAAAAGCTTAAAACATTCCCTACAACCACTTGCTTGGAGGCAGCTCCAGCACTGGAACACTCAGAAAAACTCATCACAAGACAAGTGAAGGTATAAATCTAAAGCAGATTAGATAAGTCACACTAAATATCTGCCAATACTCTTCCTCAGAATTGATACACTTAACACAGAATTAAATCCGCCTTTGTTTAATTAAGTAAATTAATATTTGTAAGCAACTAAATTAAATTCACCTGAATTCCAGATTAGCTTCTCCACACACAAGTTTAATTTAATTTAATTAATCTATTTGAAAACAGTAATTCAGAATAATTCTTCTGAGCAGCCCCTTGTAAACAAACCTATTTACTGCAATATCTGATGGCTTTACAAAGTCCTGGGGCAGCATTCCAAAGTGGATAATCAAAACCATCCAATGCCTTGTTAACACAGAAAAAACATGCACAAAACACAAATCTTCTCTCTCATACTAATTAGGGAGGGTAAACATTTTCTTTTTAAAAAAATATATATTTTCCAAAGCCTTAGTCTATTTGGAGTGTTTATTGGACTTCTCTTATGGAACAGCTGATGGTTCTCCTGGATAACATTTCTCAGTGCTATTGATAAATAAAAAACTTGTGTCATAGGCCAACAATGGCAAACATTTGGTGCTGATTGTGTGACAGGAGCTCTGAAGGATGTCATTTTCCTCTGCCCAAGCCCACAGCCCCAAATCTTTTTCCTTCTCTTCATTCCACTTTTCCTTTAAATCAATTAAGGCCAGTTTTCAAATATGCCATGTCTGTTACAAATATATTCCTCCTTATACAATCATATTTAGAATCCTGTAATGGTTTGGGTTGGGAGGGACCTTAAAGCCCACCCAGTGCCACCCCCTGCCACAGGCAGGGACACCTTCCACCAGCCCAGGCTGCTCCAAGCCCCATCCAACCTGGCCTTGGACACTTCCAGGGATCCAGGGGCAGCCACAGCCTCTGCCAGGGAAGACCCACAGGACAAAACACTCCTGAAGTCCATTTAAGCCAGCCCAGCTCCCCTGAGATCTCAGGTTCAATGCACCCTAAATACAAGAGTTTACCAGCCTCCCTTTTGCCCCAGCTCTCTGCAGTCTGTCAGAATGGCAGGCAGAAAATGAGGTTTTAGAGGGAACAGATCAGATTTACACTTCTTTATTACTACCAAAAACTACAAAGGAGAGTTATCTTTCTTAGCATCTCTTTAGCTTTCATCCTTATTCTCAATCCGTCTTAAAAGGCAAGTAAAAACGCTGCATTTCAAGGAAATTCTACACAAATATTTCAGTTTAGCAGTTTAAAAATTAGTGCAATAACATAGAGGCAGTCTTGGTTCAGCCAAAGATCAGGAAAAAGCCTGTTCTCCCCAGAAGGACAGAAATATTCCTTATCTGGGAAAGCCCAGACAGCAGCCACAACATTCTGGAGACAGATAGAGGAAATAAATCCCCCTCACTCACAGGGATACTGTGCTGATGGACTCCAGAGCAAGTGCTTCAATCCAGAGAGCAACCAAAAAAAAAAAAGGGAATGGAATGGCTGCTCCAGGAAGAAAGGAGCTGCAAACTTTCTGCAGTACAAAACCTCGCAGGGAGGCAGAAATTCTCAAGTACTACCAGGAAAGCTCACATTATTAGTATTGGTTTATTGGTTTGCTTTCAGAAACATTCAGCTTTCTAGAGGGCTTTTTTCATTCCACCTGGTACAAGCCACTGTTTTGCTTGGATGCCTTTTCCTAACTCTTTTACCACACTGCCATTGGCCACAATCCCAACACAACATACAACAAATGCTGCAGGAATAAACTCCCCTGCTTCCCAGTGTCCTCCCAGGCGCTGGCCATGCTCTGGCACAAGGAGTGACAGTGGGTGGTCACACACCAGCAACTCCAGCCCAGATTCCCTATGGATCTTGGACAAATCCCCCTGCTGCTGTCACGTGCCCACCCCTGCCCTGCCCCAGCCTGGATGGAGTTATTCCCAAGGGAGTGGGAAGGATTTGTTCCCACCTGTTGCAGCTGCACTTTCAGGTGCCTGGACAAGCAGAAAGGGCTGAATTCAATTTTACAGCCGTTTAATACTGAACTCCATGAGCCGACTCCAGGGGCTGGAGCTGAGCGTTCCCAGACTTGGAGCTCAGCCCTCCCCATCCTGCTGGAAATACTGTGGACACAGGTCCTTCACTTGGGCAGTTTGTACACTTTGCTGAAAACCAGCAAAGAGGAGATAAGACCTGCCCAGACAGAGTTTTGTTGTTTTCTTGGTTTCACCCACTAGATGGAGAACTTATTGGTAACAGCTCCAAAAAGCCCTGCAAGTGCTGAAAGGAGAGGGTTAGGCTGGATATCAGGAAAAGGTTCTTCCCTCAGAGGGTGGTTGAACCACTCCAGCTGCCCAAACCCATCCAAGCAGTGCCTTAAAACACAGGGAGCCCAGGACTGTAAACTTCCTGCCAAAAACAAACATAAATGAAAACAAACTGAAGAGCATCATTTCAGTAGCAAAACACAGAGCAAGTTCTTCATGTTCTGAAATACTTTCAGAATCCTTGAGGTTGGAAAAGCCCTCCCAGCCCATGGAGCCCACCCTGTGCCCGATGCCCACCTTGTCCCCCAGCCCAGAGCACTCAGTGCCATGTCCAGTCATTCCTTGGGCACCTCCAGCCCTGGGCACTCCAACCCTCCCTGGGCAGCCCCTGCCAAGGCCTGACCACCCTTTCCATGAAGAAATTCCTCCTGATGTCCAACCTGCCCCTCCCCTGTCCCAGCCTGAGGCCATTCCCTCTCCTCCTGTCCCTGTTCCCTGGAAGCAGAGCCCCAGAGTTTTCAATTTTCTGACCCTGGTTTGTCATTTCCCCTCCCCCTAGTTAAAAAAAAAAAACAAAAACAACTCAGCTTCAGACTTGCAAGACTATAAATTCCCAGGATTTTCAGGGTAGGTCGGTACATGTAACACACTTGTGCCTGAGCAGCAGGGACAGAAAGGGAGAGTCACTTCCCAGGTGCCAGGAATTCCCTCCGTCCCTTTCCACCATAAAACAGAGGGTGCTGATTTTCAGAGGAAAACCTTACCTTCATGTATTTTCCCCTTAAGTGCTCTAAGTCAGGAGTTACAAACAGGAAACAAGATAAAAATGATTTTGTTCACCAGACAACATTACAAATTATTTTATTCAAGTCCCAAACGCAAAGGATGTGATGAAGTTAAACCTTTCATGTATTTTGCACTCCAAGAACTGGTAGGGAAAACTCAGCACTTAACAGCAGCTTTAAAACCTAAAACTGCAAGGAAATAAGTGTTTGATGTGACCTTGAAGACAGTTTATTCTTTTTATTTTTACTTGGGAAAAAAAAGATTAGTCTTTAAATGAACATGCTTAAAAAACCCACCTCAGAAAATAAAATTACTTCAATTACTGTTAATAAATATCAAGTTTCAAATTAAAGGAAATGTATCTGTGACTGAAATTTTATTGACAAAGTTCCACGTACAACAAGATTTTGTGGTTCTAATCCTAATCTTTGCTCTGGCTCCTCCTACAAAGGGCTCAATCCCAGCAATTCCATTTCATGGATTTCCCCAATGCAAGAGAGGAAAACCCTCAAGTTCTGACAAAATCAAAACGTGGCATTCCTGCACAAATGATGTTTGAGCAATTTAGGGAAAAGCTCAAGAGGAAGACCAGAGATCCCTCCAGTCCCCACAAACCTCTTCCTGGAATTGCTCTGTATCCCAGGACAGCCCCACTCCTTGCAAAGCCAAGGTAAACGTGCAGTTGGAGCTGCTGGTGCCACAGAGCTGTGGCCAGCAGCTCATCCTTCCTGCCCTCCTCACCCCAACGCTCCAGAACAAGATGCTGTCCCTGTTACAACCAGCACAGGCAGGAAATGAGCCTTTCCCAAACACAGCTAGTGAAACAAGTGATGCTGGAGCCCTTGCTTGCAGCTGTGGATGTTGAGAATTAGTGCCACACTTAACAGGATTATTCAATTACTCTGCCTGTTATTAATCAATTACCTGTTTAAAAGAACCTTAATTAACACCTGTCCTGGAACCACAAAACTTACCCATGGCTGGGTGATGAAAATGATAAGGCTATTTACTGTAAAACAGATAAATTAAAAAACAAAATAAAAAACTTATGCTTCCTCCTCTGAAGGAAATGAAATGTTTGCCAAATCCAACCTCAATCTTTTTATTCTCTCAATAAATGAACTAACCTTTCATCCTGACAGCTGTTAGTGAAAACTGAGCTACTGCCAAAATGGCCTTTCATGATGGAAAAAGGTGCTCAGTTTTAGAATCAAATTCCTTGTATTCTGGTCCATTTCTATCAACATCTATTCCTTATATATATAAATATTTTCTGAAAGAGAAAACCCACTGTTTCAACAGTCAATTAAATTCAGTGACTATGCTATGAAATTCAGACAAAGGCACTTTTTTGTTTGGTATTTTAAAAACTTGATTGAAATATTCAAAATTTCTGGTTCTTGAAACGCTGCCACAAAAAGGGCACTACACCTCACCAGAAGGCAAAAAAGTAGCAAAAAAACGGTCCAAACTATCCTTTTATAACCATTTGAAGCTGCTTCCCTTGTAGCAATTGCTCAGTTGCTAATAACCCTTGTTTACTTCAAAAAAGTCTTCCCTGGAGAGCTCCAAAAATAAACTGATCCATAAACTATCCATGCCATGGCGGGATAAAATGCCTATATTTGGAGAAGTACACAGCTTCCCACTGTGGAAGGGCTTAAAAATAAAACAAACTGAAGAAAAAAAAGAAGAGGCGACACTTGAATTGCAAATAAGGGCAAAGTGAAGACCGAGTGTGTTCAGAGAATCCTGGAATGGTTTGGGTTGGAAAGGACGTGGAAGACCATCCAGCTGCACCCCCTGCACCTTCCACTATCCCAGGTTGCTCCAGGCTGGCCCTGGGCACTGCCAGGGATGGGGCGGCCACAGCTACTCTGGGCACGCTGTGCCACGGCCTGCCCACCCTCCCAGGGAAGGATTTCTGCCCCATATCCCCTCGGATACAGCCCCTCGGTACGAGGAGCGTGGCAAACCCCAGTCCGTCCCTCCGCACCCGGCCCAGCAGCACGGCAGGAGGGGGCTCCCCTCCCGCCCAGGGATGTGGGGATCCCAGGGATGTCCCCTGCCCGTGGCCGCTCCAGAGCGGCGGCAGCACCAGGGGCAGGGATGGAGGGAGCGCTCCCATCCCATCCCCATCCCACCCCCGACCTGCCCGTGCCACCGACCCGGCACCCCCCGGGGGTCACACCCGGCCCCGGGCCGGGGGTTGGGAGGGACCTCAAAGCTCACCCAGTGCCACCATTGCCACGGGCAAGGACACCTTCCACCAGCCCAGGTCGCTCCAAGCCCCGTCCAACCTGGCCTTGGCCACTCGCAGGGATGCAGGGGCAGCCCGTGCCGGGTGCTCACCCCCCTCACAGCGCAGGGCCTCTCCCCCAAACCAAACCGCGGCCTGACGGGGGGAGCCATGAGGGGACCTGAGGGGAGAGGGGGGCGCGGCCCCCCCGCCCGGCCTGCCCGCGGCCCTGCTGCGGGGCCGGGGGGATGCGGGGTGTGCGTGTGCCGCGGCGGGGGCGCGGCGCGGGTGGCGGGTGCGGGTGGCGGGGCCGAGCGGGCCCGGGTGCCGCCCGCGGGGCGCCGCGTTACCGTGTGAGGCGGGCGCCGAGTTCTCGTGGTGTTTTGTGCGGCCGCTGCGATAATGGCGTCCTTCCTCGCGAGAGATCCCGCCGCGCCGCGCCGCGCATGCGCCCGTCCCCGCCCCAGCGCCGCCGGGGCGCCGCGCGGGGTAGCGCCGCACTACAGCTCCCATGGGGCACCGCGCGGCGCGCCCGCGGCACGCCGGGGGATGTAGTGCGCGCGGGGCATGCCGGGGAGTGTAGGCGCGGGGGACGGAGGGACACGGAGCACACAGGGGAGTTTGGGGGGAAAGAGCTCCGGGGTCATCAAGCCCACCCTGTGCCCGATCCCTGCCTTGGCACACACTGGAGTTTTGAGCTCTGGGGTCATCGAGCCCACCCTGTGCCCGATCCCCACCTTGTCACACACTGGAGTTTTGAGCTCCGGGATCTGGGAGAAGGTGGGAAAAGGTCTGTTCACCTCCGGGCAAGGATAAAAACATGCAAAGACACAGAAAAGAGGCACAGAGGGAGAGTGCAAGTGGCTCCGAAATAAGGCAAAGATTACACTGGTTTATATCCTTATATATCAGTGTTGCCCAGTGAAGACCATCACCATACACAGCTACTGTGGTGACTTTTACACTTCTGCATAAAACTATTCCTTAAATAAGATTATTAATTAGATTCTGCAATGTCATTACAGAAAACTGAACCCACTCTGGTGCAGCTGCAACTGGTTATCCTACAGATACAGCCACAAACAAATGGGGCTGCCCCTGGGCTGGAACACTGTTCTCAGGTGCTGCAGTTTTGTTTAAAAGTGCTTTAGTCCCTTCTCCAGCCAAAGTGTTCAGTATTAAAGAGTTTTCATGAGCCTGGGAATTAACTACTGGTGTGTCAGGAAAAGCCTTGCTCCTGCCTCCAGACTTGGAATTGCTCAGCTGCCGATTTATTTGCCCTGCTCTCCCCCCTTCACAAGCAGATTAGGCAGTTCAAAGGTTAAACTGCTTACAAAGTGACTTTTCACATAGGATTGTTTCATGCTTTGCTGCGGGAATTTGTCCCGACAGTTTTGCTAAAGAGTTTCTGCTGGACTCTAGGAATTCCCAGATCCCAGCTAGGTAAACAGGGATAGAAATATAACCAGTGTTCTACCTGCTGCAGGAAACTGCTGGTAAAAGCCTTTGCCATGCTAAACCAGCCTTATCCCCTCCCAGAGATGATTAACTCCTGTTCTGCTGAAGGTGGGAGACCCTGCTCCTCTGCAGAGCCAGGGAATCATTCTCAACACAAACAGGAAAACTGTCATTGTCATAAACCAATTACAGAATTTATCTAAAGTAGTCAAATGAACTAGGAATACCAGCGGGATCCAACTGATCTCTGCTAGTCTGACCAGAGATAACAGCACAATAAACCAATAACATAACAATTTATCACCAAGAAAGGCTGCAGCACCTTGTGCCACCAAGCCAGTCCACTGTGATCCAGCAATCTGGAATCTACAATTAGTTCACCCCTTGTTTTTCCCTCTCTACCACAGCAATGATTTTGGATTTTTTTCCCTATCATTTTCCCAAGGCAAGGGGTATTTCCTTTCACAATTATGAATGACACAATAAACCATGCTAAGATTTCACTATCACAGCCTATCCCTGGTTCCCTTGAGTCTGACAAACACTTCCCAAAGCCTCACTGCAAACCTTGGGGAACAGCAGGAGAAGGAGGATCTTTCTGCTCACAGTGGACACCTGCACTGTGCCTACATCAAAAGGCCCAAATTTGGCTTTCAGTCTTCAATTCACATGAATGACTGAGCTCAGGAGAATTGTTTTCTATGCTCCACAACCTCCTGAGCTTCAGGAGCTTTCAAAAATAAGCTCACCTGATTATTTCTGCAATAATTGAATGCAATTCAGTGCAATCTCCCTTTAGTGAATGAGGGCTTCACTTGCCCATGGGATAAGTCTGCCCATGAGGAAACACCAGGAAGAAATTGATACACTGGGAGGTACATTCTGATTTAAACTATGGTTTAACTCAAGTGCCTGCATCAAATCCACTCCTACATTATATAAATAACATATGGCTAAGTGACCAAGAACTTCAGGGTGCTAATCAATTCAATTTTTCAGTTACATAAACGAAAATATATCCCATTGCCCTGTCAGTTTGTGTTTCCAAATAAAACAACAAGATATCTCTTTGTTGTTTTATTTCCTCACCTTTTTCATCCTTTTTTTTTTTTTTAAGTCTCTTACATTTTCTGCGTGTACTAACATTTCTCTGTCATGTTATGAAGAATCATTTGGTTCCAGGAAATATCAAGCTTATTTTACCCTTGTATCAGCATTCATTTACCATTGTTTTCTGAGGAAGTTGCTGCTTTCATATGTTTTGTGTGGATCAGGAGAGATTGGTATCTCATTCATTGGTTTCCTTTTATTTTTTTGTTAGGAAAGAAAAACTTCCACAGCATCAAAGGTAAAAAATTAACACACTGTGCACATGATTTTGCAGCTGCAGCAGCAGCAAAATAAAGGTTGCCAAACAAAGCATTTGTTTAAACAAGTGACGGGCATTCCTAATTATCCTCACTGCTGAGCACGAGGATAGAAGGATATGGGAACAAAGGGGCGAGGAACACACAAGATGTGAACAGGGCATGGAAGTAACTCCAGTGTTTGCTGTGAGAACTCTGTAGGAATAATTTTGGCTCCTGTGGATAAATCCCCAACCCCACTCTGTGCTATTAAAAGGAGTACTTGAATTCCCCCTGTTTATTCAGTTTTTATATGAGTTTGTTCATTTTCTATATAGCATCTCTTGTAACTGGAGAGGGACACAAACCCAGCCTGGTGAGCACAGCAAGTCCTATATTGTGGCAGTGATTCTTAATGAAAAGTTACATAAAATACATTTTTTTTATAATATATAATTTGGAAATGTGCTACAGCTGCATATGAGGAGCAGCTGAGGGAGCTGGGGGGGCTTAACCTAGAGAAAAGGAGGCTCAGGGGGGACCTTCTGGCTCTCTGCAACTCCCAGATTCTCTGATCTCACTTCTGGTTTATGCTGAGTAAACTCTGTTTCATTCCATGAGGATACTCCTAATTTTCATGGATGAGGATGAAAGAAGATGTTTTGATTTGCCACAGCAGAGAGAAAAACCTCATTACATTTTGACATCTGTCTGGTCAAAGTCCATGGCCTTGCAGGGTTTCTGCCAGTCTGAGAAACAAGGCAAGGAAGGCCAGACATGATGTCAATTTATTTATTTACCTACTCTCCCATCTCCCTATATCCCTCATGGAAAAAACCAAAACATGGGAGGCTATTCCCCTTCAGAGCAACCTGCCTCTGCCCCCAGCCCTGTATTGACCCTTTGTGTGACTGGGACCTTCCCAGGACCCCACTCAGAGCTGCCCCTGTGCCCTTCTCCTCCCTTACACAGCTGGCATTTGCCCAGCTTTGTTCAGGGCTGCCCCAGACCCTGTTTGTTTGGTTAGGTACCATCATCATCAGGAGGCTTTTTTAATCCCCTGGCATTAATGAAGCCTGAAGGGGAGCTCATTACACCTACTGATTTTAGAGGATTTTATCCTTCTATTATTTCCATTTGATCATCTCCTAGTTCTGGACCTGAATCCACTCAGACACATGTCCAAAGTTATTTGAATTGCAACCCAATTTTTTCAGGTGTGGGAGGTAAAATCAAATAAGTGCACTCCTTCCTTGGTGGCAGAGTGACAGTGTCCCCTCAGCACGTTTCCACACAGCCCCACGTGCCAGAGCTGCCCTTCAGTGCAGGCCAATCCAGGTCAGCTGGAACCTCAGAGAGCACAACAGAGGCAAATTCCAAGCCCTGTCCTCTGGGATGGTGTAATCCTGTGCTTCCCTACAGCCTGGGGCAGAGCTTCTCTCCACTCCTGCAGTTCCAGGTGTTCTCCAGGAGATCCTGACCCCATGCCAGCAGTGCACCTTGCAATGATGAAGGCTCATAGCACAATGGGCTATATTAGAGCTTTCCATCACAGCAAGGGACAATTCCCCACTACCCAGCACTTGTAGGGACTCATCTGGAATGTTCTGTCCTGTTTGGGATCCCCAGTGCATGAGAAAGCAGGGGCTGCTGGGCTCAGGCACACAAGGTGTCCCAGCAAAGCATGGATATCAAATCAAAGCTTCCCTTAAACTGCAATAAAATCTGCTTTAGGAATTGTGAGCCAGTCCACAGGGAAGGAGTGTCCAAGCCCCCCAAGAACAATGGGCTCCTGGGTGGAAGCTGCCCTAGGTGGTATTTTTAGCTACACAACAGAGGTTTCCGCTCCTCAGCACCAATACCAGCTCAGGCAGCTTCCAGGGTTGTCCTGCCAGCTGTTACACAATAGTAAGTAGGAAAAACCTTAATTATTAAATCACTTTCACTATGTCCTCTTAGTTACAGTAAAACTAAGCTCACTTTTTTTTTCCTCTGAATTCTTGGGTTTGACTTATAACTGAGACAGCACAAGAACACCCTTACAAGCCTGATGGCAGGAGAATGGGATTTTTTGACACACAACATCAAGGAAATATTTTTTTTCTGCAAGCAACAGCATTAATATGAAAACAACGATAATATAAACACTGGCAATATTCTAGGTTAAAAAAAAAAACCACAGAATTAACAGATATTGATCCTCTCTACCCAATCCTGAGGCACTTAGAAAAAAAGTCAGATAGGTAACAGCAAAAAACTAGATTTTTGCTTGTCTAATTTCTGTGAAAGTAAATAAAAACATTTTGATTGTATACAGAAATACTCCTCGTGTGAATTACCCACAGTTATGAACAACATCACAATTAAATTCTGCAGTTCTTTGGACAGAACTTGGAGCTAATAATGCACTCAGTGCTCTTACATTCTCCAAAGCAGGCAGGTGAGGCAATAAGTAACAAGCACTAAGACTGTCCCCAACAGGAGGTTGAGGAACTGTAAATAACACAGCTAAGCTTACCACGTGAGGCTCCTAGAGAGGATTCCCTGAGGCTGAGCTGTGCACTGACACCCTGGGTGAGGAGAGGAGACAGACCTGCAGGTGTTCAATGGAAATATTGTTAAATAAAGATGTGTCTAAGTCAAAACAACAGTTTGTTAAAGCAAACAAACAAAAAAACCCGCAAAACAAACAAGCAAAAAACTGCTGAAAAATGCTTCACATATAATTTTATTATTTAAGAAAGGAGTAGGATTTAGTAGCAAATTCCTTACAGGAAAACACTAATTTTAATATTCAATATTTTATATCTTCTTACTGTGTCACAAGTAAACCTGATAGTTTCCAAAATACACTCACCTATGCATTTAATGCAATAAAACCACACCATGGCTGCTGGAAATTCCAGCAAGGCAGTTACCAGAGGCCCCACCACCCTTCTACTATGTTGTGACCCTGAGAGCAGCCCCGGGTTTTAAAGGCACTGCCTGACAAGGCTCAGGTGCAGCCCCCACCCACCCCCAGGGGCCAGGAGCCTACTTAAGCCTCAGCCTGGGCTCTTTCAGTCCTGGTAGTGCCTCTCTTATGTTCAGGTTTGTCTCTGTCTTTAAGAAGAATTTTGAACCATTGTTGTTTCATGGTTTTGTCCTGTATCCTTTTGTTCCTGTCTGTGCTCTTTGCTTGGGCTCTGGGTGTGGTTTGTTGCTCAGAGGGGCTGAAGTTTCCAGGGAACCCTTTGGGCTCAGGTATTTCAGGGTGAGGGCACTGCTGTGGTGGGTAATCCTTCAGTCCCTGTTCTCCTGTCCTTGGCCCTTGGGAATGGTCTCTTTTCTAGTGGTTCTTCGTTTCTATTTGGCCTGTAATAATCTGTAACATTGGAAAATCTTTAAAGGAGGTGTCTGTGCTACTGACATGGATTTTGGCTATGGGAGGAAGAGCAAATTTCCCAAACAAAATGAAAGCTTGAGCCTTTTATGCAAATCCTTCACGTAAGTCAACAAAGTTACTGAAATTGCATGTGGAAACAGTAAGACAATAATATTCTCCTTGCTTTCATCTCCAAGAAATGTGGGTCAGGAAAACATCTCCATCTGTTTTCTCCTCTGGAGAAACAAACACTTCACCCGGCTTCAAGTGGTGCATAAGCAGAGGAGTAACTGGGGTGCCTTATGTCTGTTCCTGTTTTTAGTCTGTGCAAAATAACGGGATGTGGTTCTGTTCCTACCAAAATTTGTTGCTAAATTTGTTCTTGAACTCCTCACCTGGAGGCTGCAGTGATGGTGCAGTAAATGCCCAGAGCTAAGACATTCCCCTCCTTTTCCCCATGGGCAAACTTTGCATGCCTACTGGATTTCTGGGAATTCCTCAGTTTGAGCAGCCACCAGCCCTCAGCCTTCCAGCTGTTCCTGATAGGAGTTCTTGGCTATCAGTATTCAAATACACAACTATTCAAATTCAAAGCCTGAAGCAGTGATAAGACACCTCTCTCCAGGCTTGCTTAAGTGGGATTTTCTGTAACCCTTTGGTGTTCTTTGAGCCAGATGAAGGGGGAAGAAGCTGGAAAGCACATGTAGAATAATCATCAACCAGTCGGGCTCTCTGAGCAAACGCAGAGCTAATGAAGAAGACAGTCCAGGGACAGGTTGAAAATTAACTCCTTTGCTGGCTCCACCTCTGAAGCAGCAAAGGGGGCTCTCAACATTTCTAGGAGTTATCTTGGAGCTCTGGGAACATAGGATTTCCTCCCTCTGCTTTGTGTGGCCGGGTCCCTGGCCCGGGGGTCGCTGCTGGGAATGAATGGGGTGAAGGCCCCCGCCGTGGGGCGGCTGTGGCAGCGGCTGCGGAGCGTGCGGAGCCCGGGCCGGCCGTGCAGCCTGGCCGCCTGCTCCCGGAGCAACAGGAATGCTGCCCGTAAGTGCACTGCTCCTTCCCCAAAACACAGTGTTTCCCCACGGAGGTGGAACCGGGGGACTTGAGTGCTGTGCTTATTTGTTAGCTAATGGAAAAGGGCAGTTTGGGCGTGTGACTGGAAGGTGGAACACAGGAGTGACTAGAATGAGAGGAGCTAGAGATGGGAATACTTACAGAATTGCAGGATTAAAGCACTCCCCTTGGGTTCTGCTGTGTCAGTGTTACGGGTGCTTTGGGGGTTTCACTTGTAACTGCCATAAAGGAACAATATACGATTATTACTTTTGAATTGTCCTGAAAGGTTTGACTGGTTTCAATGAAAAGAAGTGTAATTGAAAACACATTTAGCACAAATTGGGTCTGACTGAATTTCAGACCCCGCAGTGTTTAACTTTGAAAATGAGGCCCAGTACAAACCACAGCCCCTTCCAAATGTGCTGTGCAGCCCTACAATAAATCACCTCCTGAGGTGCAGGATGCTACTGGGAGATGTTGAAGATTTAGTTCTTTAAAATACTGATTAGCTTGCCTATAGATAAGATGAGGCCACCAGAGATGGTGTGTCTACACAGATAATGTCAGCTGGAGAACAGTCAAGAGCCATTTTTTACATCTAGAAAATCCTTTTGTTTCTTATTTTTTTGTCTTTAAATGTTTTCAGCTGAACTTTTCCCAAAGAACAGCCAGATCCCTCCTTGAATACTGAGCTGTGATTCCCTTATTTTTAAATTATCAAACACCAAACTTGGTATTTACTTAGTTGAGGAGAAAACAGATGATTTTGTGGCACAAGGCTTTGTTTATATTGTAAACCAGAAGAAATATTCAGTAACTTCAATGTTTAATAGCTCTATTAATGCTAATGCTTAATCCTAGAAGCAGAATTAGCATTGAGTTCTTTTACCAGTGAAACAACCACAGGAAAGAGCCCAATTCCTAATGCAAAACTGAAAGAATCCCACCTGTATCCATGACAGTTCCCCCTTTCTCTGACCTGTGCAAAGGTTTCTCAGCACAGCTCAAAAGTCTCTTAAACTTCCTTCTCTACCAGTTTTTCCTTGACAAGAATGCTCAGAAACCTCATTTTTCCCATTAAAATAAGGAAAAAGACATTGTTCTTCTATTCCAGGAGAAGCATTACAGTAATGTTTAGAAAACAATTATCCAGTCTCATAAAATAATAGCTTTTCTAGCAAATTAATATTAGGTGCCTGTGATATTAGCTTTTTTGGTAAATTCATATTAGATGTGCTAATTATCCTGTCTGACCCACTGCATAGATGGGTGGGTGCACATGAGGAAATATGTTCACGAGCACTCTGTGTATCACTCCTTTATCTCCAGTTTGTGATAAACTTTTTCAATTCAAGAGAGATTTCAGGGCTCAAACTCAAACCTGTGCCAGTAAGAGCAATGCTGGGCTCCCACACACTGCTCATGGGGACAGCAGTTACTGCTCCAGAGGGGCAATCAGAGAACCCTCTAGAATTAGGATTCAGAAGTCATTATTCTGTAGTTCAGTTAATTATCTTTTACAATTCATTGTTCTTATGTGGGAGGACAAACTGAGATTGGGGATGTTTATTATGAGTCCTACAGTGCCACACAATCCAGGTGTGCCATCTCCAGGCCTGCACAACCAACTGCAGGAACTCCCCAGATTGTCCAGGAGCTCTCTCCCAAGCCCTTTCCATGCTGACTTCCTAAGCCTGCATGCATAATTTTAGCAAATGTTTTTATACAGAAAAAAGATAAAGCCTCTGTTTGCTTTACCTTGCCAAGTGGAATTACCTCCTCCTTATCTGGACTTAGCCTCAGCCTCTGCCTCCTCATCCAGCTCCTATCTCGGCCAAACATTCTGGGAGCAGAGAAAAGCTCAGCATTTCCCAATCTGTGCTGCTTTCCCGAGGAGCTCAGAGCACCCTGTCACACACATCCCTTTGATTAAAACCACTGGGCTGTTTATCAATAAACTGGCCCAAATCACGGCCCCATCTGACATCAGTTCAGCAGAACTGTCACCATTTTGTCACAGTGGACTTCTGCCAGCCATTGCTGTTATCCCCCAAATCTTGATTCAGACAAAAAAGCTTCAAAGAAATCAACCTTTCCTGGATTTCCTTGGCAATATTCGCTCCAAGTAGCTGAAGCAGAGTCCTTTAGAGTTTGAAAGGGTTCTTTACTGTGTTTCAGCAGCATGGATATTTTATTTTCTCACTCAGAAAGTGTTGCTATGGCAAACAGCCCTGCCCAGCTCCGGGCAAAACCAAATTTCCTTGCCCTGGGTGGGGTTTCTCAGCTCTTCCCACCCTGTTGTCCTCGCAGGTTTATCTTGGAGCTGGAGGAAGCTTGTTTGAAAATCTTTGTGTAAACAAATCAAAGGACTTGATTCAACAGGTCTTTTTAAAGCTTAAAACCATAAGGACTGAACTCCACTGAAACTGAGTAATTTTACCTCTCATTCTTGACAACCTCTTGAATTAATTTTCTTATTCTTTCTTCTCATTTCCTAACCCATGTGAGTTCTCTTCCCCAGGATGCTTAAATGGAATTTAAAAATGAAGCCTTGAAAAAAGTTTTGTCTCTTTAAATCAGGTTCACACCAGTGTAAATTGGTAGTAAATACTTTGATTTAACTCAAATTATTTTGTATTTTTACCACAGAATTGCTGTCTTCAAAATATTTGCTTGGGAATGTGTTATGAATTATAATAATTCATTAATAACCACAACCTGTGTTTTCATTTAGATCTTGACTCCCACTCAGAAGCTTTTGATACTTGTGTCAATGCTAAATGGGCTTCTCAACTGCATCTTTTGAAGTAATTGTTAATTATTGAAAATAATTCCAGAGATTGGGATTATTTGGATGGCTCTATACATCCACTTCAGCTGGGAAAGGTAGGAAAAACCCCACGGTGCAAATGTCAGAAGCCTCCAAATACTGTAAAATTAAATGGAGCATCACTGTGTCTGTCTGGGAGGCTTAAAAATCAAACAGATCCGGCAGAGATTAGGTCTGTTCGTGGCAGATCTCTCCTCACAGGTGAGGCACATCTTGGTCATGCTTTTATGTGACAGAATTCACTGTAACTGCTCTGACAGCAGCAGAGATAGGAGTGTAACAAAGGCAAACCACAGACAGACCCTTCCTCAGGGAGCAAACTGCCCTCTTAATTCTTAATCCTCACCTTTTATAAGTAACTTTGGGCATTTGGAAACAGAGCTCGCAGATAAGGTTTCTAGTTCTGATTCCACGCAGATCCGGCATCACTTGGACTCACCCCTTGGGCCAGCTGGCAGATTTCTGGGGGTGGAAACCACTCTGAGATGAGAACAAGGGGGGAGCACAGCTGAAACCTCCCAGATGGCCCAGGAATGTAAGGATTTGGGGAAAACAGGAGAACAACAGAGCTCTTGTAATTCTGGCTGCTGTTCTCTTCAGCTGTGTCTCATGAATCTCCATCTCTAACCGGGGCATGGCCAAGGAAAAGAAAGCTCTCTTTTCTGAGATAGTCCAGAAAAGAAGATTTTGGCCACATTGTCTTAGGGCTGGGAACAAAATTTAGGGCTTATGCTTCCTTTTGCACAGGTAGTTTTTGCCTTTCTGTCTGTAAGTTCCAAACCAAGCCATCTCACTGGCACTGAGCTGATATTTTTGAAGGATTTTCCTTTAACCCTCAAGAGAAGAAAAGTTTTTTTTTTAACTAAATGCTAAAGTTTCACTGAAATTTATACTCGTTAAGGAATAGCACATGCACGTAAGAACTGGATGGAGATTCTGTGAATGACTCAGAAGGGAAACAAGTGTGTTGTGGCTTCAAGTTTTCTCTCTAGTTTTGCAGTGGGACAGCCCATTTTTTCTAAAAGCCTGTGCTGTAAGAGCTTCCCTTTGGTTTTGCTGTTCAGCCCACAAGAAATGACTCATTCTGTCCAGCTTAGTGACTCCATCACAAACTTAAACCTTGCAGGAGGAACCTCCTAAAAAGCTTTATGAAGTTGGGGCATCTTAATGATCATGTTTATGGGCAGTGACACTTTTTAATTTTGAGTACCTATCTCTTCTGTTTAAGTTCCAGGGGGCTGTGTGTGAGAACAGTAAATCAGCCATCCTGAAAAACATGGGGAGTCAAACCAAGAATTCATTATATTTGCAATGGAACCCCCCTGCACAAAAACCTCTGTGCTTTAAAGGAGTCTTATCTTGGCAGGCAGGAAAACTTACACCCAGTTTAATGTCCTAGGATCACAAGCTGTTTGTGTGTCTCCTGATGATCTGTTTTCTGGTTGAGTAGCCACTCAAAGCAAATCACTTGCCAGATTTCAACCTCCTCTTACCCAACTCAGGAGTACTTTAAACTGTGAGTGCAATGGATGTTGTAAACCAGAGCAAACACTTCTGGGCTGACTCTTGCTGAGTACCTAGTCCTGTCTCCAGGAAAACATTCTCAATCCTATGTCAGGTTCCTCATGGAAATTCAAAAGTGCTCATGCTAACAAGAGTAAAAAAATCCCCAAAGGTTAAATGAAATTTGCAATAGGAGAGTAACTATGAACTAATAGACAAATCAGGTGGCAAGATCCAGGAGGAGCTGAGGGTGTTCTGCTCTGGGCTGCCCACCAGAGCTGCCAAAAACGAGCACACTTACTTTCTCTCTGCTTTCACAGGCACTTTTAGCTCTCTGCAGGCTTTTCTTTTTCTGTGTCCCTCGCTGGCAGGTGGGTAAGAGGAGAGGTGTGATGATTGACCAGGGTTTTAACCAGCTGCATCGAGGTTTTGCTGCCTCAAGAGGTGTCAGGTGAATAGCTGAGTGACCCCTTTACCATCAAAGGGGGGACAAGTTCGGCCCCCAGCCTTTGGGACAGCCAAAAGGGACCACAGGGTTAACTTTTCCTGACTCTTCCATGCAGTTTGGGCCAGGGCTGACCATGTCTGTGGGAGAAGGGATACACTTTGAGTGTGAGGGGATAGACTTGGTGCAAAGGAACCTGTTTAGGTGTGAGGGGACACGTTTTGGGGGTGAGGGGGTGCTTTTCTGGTGTGCTAAGACACTCTTTTGTTGTGAGGGGATGAACTTGGCAGAAAGGAATTGCTTTTGGTGTGAGGGGATAGACCTGGAGCAAAGGAATCTGTTTCAGTGTGAGCAAATAAATAGTGTTGTGGTGTGAGGGGACACACTGCTGGTGGAGGGGATGCTCCTTTGGTGTGAGGGGACACATTTGGTGCCAAGGGGTCACTTGGTGTGAGGGGATAGACTTGGTGCAAAGGGGTAAGCTTTGGTGCCAGGGGACCCACTTTTGGCGTGAGGGGATAGATTTGGTGCAAAGGAGTAAGTTTTGGTGTGAGGGAATAAATGCCCTTTTGGTGTGGGGAGAGATGGTGTGAGGGGACCCACTTTTG
>JAWWEW010000020.1:18436405-18468827 GCA_035583185.1 Anabacerthia variegaticeps | reverse complement strand
ACCTGCAAACCCCCAAAGCACATATTTCATTTCTGTCCCAGTCCTGTCTGCTGGATCCTGAGGTAACAAGGGCAACACAGAGACAATGCCACAAGTTGTAAGTACCTGGTTTTTACTCTGATTTCCTGGTCATGTGAATGTTTTATCAAGATTAAAGCATGGAATGCAGTAGCAAGAATTGCTTTAGATTATAGCCTATAATGTCAAACTACAGAAAGGCTTTTGGGGATACAGAAGAATTCTGATAAATGTCTTGCTGTTTAATTAACTGTCATAGTCTTTTCAATCCCTTCAGGTTCCCATTTGTAGTTGAAAACTGGCAGAACATACTCAGTGACAAGGTAATTGTTTTTCTAAGCTTGCTTTGTGAATCTGGATGTTTACATAAACCCAGCAGCAGACTCTTGAACCCTGGGCTGAGCAGCCACTAGAGGTCAGGTTCGGATTAGTGCTCCCAGGGTTAGGCTCCTCGGGGTTCCTGGAACTGGCTGGAGGTGCTAGGGATGGCAGGCAGTGTGAGGTACCTGAAAATGTCATTATTAAAATGTCATTACTGAAATGTCACTTCTTTCCCCAGAATTTCCATCTCATGTTTTCTGTGGTATCTTGGAGAAAACCTGACCCACCCACTGCCTGTGTGAACCCTGCATGGAAGAGGATGGTCCAGCAGGATGGACAGCCTTGGGTTTTGGAGCTTGGGCACGACTTCTTGTGTGGCACCAACTTACCCCTGCTGAGACACAGCTCCTCAGAGGTACCACTTCCACCTCCCAGTGGGAAGGATCATTGGTGGGAATCAGGGATTCCAGGCTCTGAGCTCCTTTACTGCCCCACAAGGGCAAGAGAGGCTCTGAATTTGCTAAAGAATTGGTTCTTTAGGCCATGTTGTAGCATCCAAATAAGTCTCTTTGGGTGCAAAACCTTTGCCTCCAGTGTGGCAGAAGCCTGTTTTGCCTGTACAGTTGCCAGATTGGTGAACAATTTATTTCCAAATGAGTCTTTTTGGCGATTTTGTCTTCCAGCATGGCAGTCGGATTTCAGATTGACAAATTATTTTTGTTATGGTGATTTTGGCACCTCACGTGACAGGCAGGTTCCTGCAGCACCTCTGCAGAGCTGCAGCTGATGCAGCACCGGGGCCTTGGGTGGAAGGTGGAAGAGCAGAGCAAGGTGGGGCTGGGAGACACGGGATCTGCTGAACTGCAGGGAGAGACACGCAGGGTTCCCTTCTCCTCTGTGGGAACACAGCCCTTCTCTATAGGATCCGTGCAGGAGAATGGGTGGTGACACGGATGGTAACACACCTCCCCTCCTGGGCCGGGGCACAGTGTCGGGTGGCCGCTTTGCTCCCTTTGTGCCCTCCTGGGGCAGCGGGGAAGGTCGGAGGGGGACGGGATGGGAGAGATGCCCTGGGAAGGGAAGGGAGACCCTCGTACAGAGCAGGTACCCCCGGTAAGGGAAGGGGACCCTCTGTACAAAGCGGAGACCCCTGGTAAAGGAAGGGGACCCTCGGCACAGAGCAGAGACCCCCGGTAAGGAGCAGCACCCCGCACGGAGCTCTCCCCGCCGCTGCCTGTTGCGGGCGCGCAGCGAGCGGCTGCCGCGCCATCCCGGGGCGCTGCACCACCTCCCTTCCTCCTCCTCCTCCTCCTCCTCTGCTCCTCCTCGCCTTGCTCTCCTCCCCCCGGAAAGCAGCCCGGCCCCGCGGCTCGCCGCCCACCGCCGCCGGAACAAAAGGGGCGGCCGATGGTGGCGGCCGAGCCGCTCCGCGCCCGCCCCGCTCCGCGCCGCGCTCCGCCACCATGTCGGGCAGCGGCGGCGGCCCCGGCGACAGCGCCGTGAAGAAGAGGAGCCCGGCGGGCTCGGCCGCCTCGCTGGCGCAGGAGGAGGACAAGCAGGCGATGGAGAAGATGCTGGAGGCGGCGGGCGGCGCGCAGGAGAACGGCTGCGCCCGCTCGCCCTCGCCCTGCGGCTCCGCGGAGGGGGTGACCCTGCAGCGCTCCATCACGCTGCTCAACGGCGTGGCCATCATCGTGGGCACCATCATCGGCTCCGGCATCTTCGTCACCCCCACGGGCGTGCTGCGGGAGGCCGGCTCGCCGGGGCTGTCGCTCGTGGTGTGGGCGGTGTGCGGGGCGTTCTCCATCGTGGGCGCGCTGTGCTACGCCGAGCTGGGCACCACCATCACCAAGTCCGGCGGGGACTACGCCTACATGCTGGAGGTGTACGGCTCCCTGCCCGCCTTCCTCAAGCTCTGGATAGAGCTGCTCATCATCCGGCCCTCCTCGCAGTACATCGTGGCTCTGGTCTTTGCCACCTATCTGCTCAAGCCCATCTTCCCCACCTGCCCCGTGCCCGACGAGGCTGCCAAGCTGGTGGCCTGTCTGTGTGTCCGTGAGTACCCTTTAATGGCCTTGAGCTGGCAGAGAGTAGGGGCAGGTTGGGTATTAGGGAGAAATCCTGCCCCGTGAGGGTGATGAGTCCCTGGCACAGGTTGCTCAGTGATGCTGCGGCTGCCCCAGCCCTGGGAACATTCAAGGGAAGAGGCTTTAAATTGACAGAGGGCAGGATTAGGTTAGGTGGGTTATTGGGAAGGAATTCTTTCCCATGAGAGTGGACAGGCTCTGGCAAAGGTTTCCCAGAGAAGCTGTGGCTGCCCCATCCCTGGATGTATCCAAGGCCGGATTGGACAGGGCTTGGAGCAACCTGGGCTAGTGAAAGATGTCCCTGCCCATGGGACAGGCATGACCTTTAAATTCCCTTCCAACCCGAACCAATCCATGGTTCCGTGACCTTCCCCAGGTCCCTGCTGTCCTGCTACACGTGGCTCCTCACCCACATCACTCAAGAGGACGTGCCCCATCCCTCCCGTGCCCTGCTGCCTGCATACCGACCCTTTCTGGCTGTTTGAATGGCAGCAGTAGGAAACGTGCCCCCATCCCAAATTAATTGAGCAAAATATCCCCCAAAAGCTAGTTGAAGATTAAAGAGCCCCTGTGAATGCAGCGTGAGGTGAATGCAAACTGGTTTTCCTGGGAGCTGGAATAGCGTTTCCCCTTGCTGTCCCAGGGGACTGGGCTCGGGCAGGGTGAAATCCCCCTGGGCGAGGCTCTGCAGTGCCCGGGCTCTGGGATGGGTGTGGATGTGCGGACTGAGGTGGGATAACAGCCCTTGGGAAATTATCTGTCACCAGCAACCGGTGCTGAGCGCGGCCCGAGCTCGCTGGCTGGCTGCTTTCAGCACCAGTTGTGAGGGGAGGTGTTTCTGGGCTGTGTGTGCACTGATACCGTGCTCCAACCTTGTTTTCAGGGTTTTTTTCGGCTATCAAACCTCCTGGCTCACGAGGTGTTGCCTTGCAAAGAAGTTCAGTCACGCTGTGATGAATTCAGGGACACTGGTGCCTGGCAGGGCACACAGATCTCTCTTTTGCTGCAGTTCTTGTCGCCTCTCTGGTGTTTTGGGGTCTGCAGTTGTGCTGCTCAAGCCCCATTTTCGGTTCCTCTGGTGAATGCCAAGTCACCCTGTCCAAACTCCTCATCCTTTAAATACAGGACCGTTTTCTGCCCTTCCCTCCTCATTTCCCATTCAATCCGTTCTGCTCCACTGGTCATTCTTGTGCCTTCATAAAGATGTGTATGGGGAGAGGATGTAATTTTTGGGAGGGCTCCATAAAGCCTGTACTCCCTGCACAAAGTCACAGCCAGGTGCTCTCTTTATTTTTGCATTTAGAGGTGGTGAAGAGAAGATGCTTGTTTGTACTGTCCTTTCCAAGGGGATCATGTTAGATTCCTTCCCCCTCTGGGATCCCAGGCATCCCAAAGCTGCAGCACATGGTCGTTATGGGAAGATATATTGGCTGTAAATGCCTTATACCCACACTGCCCGAGGCTTTGGGGGGTGAATTATATGGCTAGTTAGTAACAATAGCATTAACAACAGGCAGGGCAGTGAATTGTACTTTCTCTGGGCAAGACTGAAACTTCCTCACTCCCCACATGGATTTTTAGGGATGCAAGGGTATGTGTGGATTTGCATCCCAGTTTTTCACCAAGTTTCACAGCAAGTGTGAAGGAAATAGAATTATTCAACTAAGAAAGCTGTCCCAAGGTGGGAAAGTTGTGCCCAGGGGTGTCTTGCCCTTTGGAAATGTGATTTTAGTGCTTTGCTGCCAATCTGTGCTGGATGGTTGTGGCATTCCCGATCCTTGCTGAAAAGGCAAGGAATTAGGGCACTGATGAATTGGGCTTTCTTACTGCCCTGTGGCAAAATTTGGATGTGCAAGCACATGTTGGAGTTCACAAAGCCTTTGAGAACATATTCCGGAGTCCCTTTTAATCTGCAGGATCATTCCCAAAACAGGTAGGATGAGGTGCCTGTGCCCGTTTTATTGCTCAAAACCCAAGGCAGGGGTTAAGTAGACTTGCCCATGGTGAGATCTGTTCACTCACAGGCTGGATTGCAGCATCAAACTGCTTGGAGCCAGGTCCTGTTCCTGCTTCTCCAATAAATGTCTCCAGCTTTCCTTTGCTGGCAATGAGGAGCTTCCCTGAAGCAGAATTTGTTCTTGACCCTTTATCTTGAAATGCCAAGGAAAGAGGTCCGAGTTCTCCAAGAGTGCCTCAGTTCCATGTGTTTCTCCTTTAAACTCTGCTCCCCCCACGCCGCTGGCTCCTGCTTTGTTTATGCTCTGGGTTAAATTTGGGGTTGTCTCCTTTGCTACAAAAGGTTAGTTCATCCTGCATCGCCCTCAGCAAGTCAGCTTTGGGTAACTTTGATTCTTGGAATGGGTTTTTCAACTCTCTGCTGCCAAAACCACATCATGGACTAGGAACAATAAATGAAGTAAATCTGCTCCAAGGACTCAGCAGCCACACCACACTTGTGTGGACTAACAAGCAGCTTTGTTCCATGGCTGTTCCAAACATCAGCTACCCGTGGAGATCCTTATTTCTTTTCAAAAGCAGTAGAGTAGAAAAAAGGACCTATTTGTGCATATGCTGCAGCACATACATTAATGAGCTATCTCAAGGAGGAGGAGAGCAGTTTAGGAAGCAGTAGAGGAATCTGGGACTCAGGGCTGGACTTCTGTATCCAAACTCCAGCTTTCTAGAGCAGTCCCAGCTCTACTCCTTGCAAAGTTTGTCTCCCAACATGAAATGCAGTTGGCTGCACGCTTGCTAGTAAGAGGAGGAATAACAGGAGCTATTTGTTTCCACTTTGCTAGTGTTGAACAGTTGGATAAATAATGTGCTGCTTGGTATTTGCCACAATGAAGTCCAGAGGCTGAATTAGTGCACTGAGACACTCCAAATTGCAGGCTTGAATGAAAGAAAAAAAATGGTTGGAATAGGGAATTTTGTTCCCCTGAAGGTGCTGAGGAAAACAAGGTGGGTGGTGAGTGGAATTTAACTACCAATAGGTGGGTTTTGCTGTGGAGATTGTAATCTCCACACAGTTGGTGTGCAAGGCTTCTTTCACGAGACACCATGAATGCTTGGTGGGTTTGCCAAATGGAGTGTGGGAATTCACTACAGGGAAGTCTTCCTGGAGCAAGGTGGGCCAAGCTGTTCATCATCAGCCTGGAATTTGGGGAGGTTGGCTGCAGGTTAGGGGAATTCAGAGACTTCAGCATCTCCTTTTGCCTGTGAGACTGTGGGGCTGATAAATTGTGCCAGCAAATGCCAAGGGGCAGCAAACAAAGTCCAGCATGTACTTTGAGGTGTTTGAGTTGTGCACAGTAAATTCATTCCCTGTAGATAAGGGAGACTGGGGATAATGCTGCTATTCTATAGTTTACCTGTTTCTTCACAATATAATCTTCCCAGAAGCTTGAGAAACCAGGAGTTGGACTTCAGTGATCCTGGTGGGTCCCTTCCAACTCAGGATATTCTGTGCATGCAGTTTTATTCCTGATTTCCAGTGTCAAATCAGCAGTTTGATTGTTTGCTGCTGAATTCTTTTCTCACTTGTTAATTACATGTGCAAATCTGGCACTAATAACCCCAGCACAGCAATATCTGCTGCTTCCAAAGCCACAGTATTTTAATCTTCTTCAAAATTTATTTAGACTTTCTTTGCTGCTTCTGGATTATTATTTTGAGCACTCCTCCTGCAAGTGTGGAATTCCATGGAAATGATGATGGTTTCCTCATTTGTCTCTTTTGTTTTGAACAGCCAAATAGTGAAAGAATTAGTAGCAGCCAGAGCAGAGCTGAGTCATGTCTAACAGCACATGTCATGGGGAAGTGCCTGACACCCCTCTGAGTAACTTGTGAGCTCGAGGAGGAGGAGGGAACCAAAGCCAGGCCTTGGCAGGAGGGGACAAACACATGCCAAGTCACAGCCGTGCCCATAAGTGGAGGGTCAGTGTCTCCCCTAGAAGCCAGAGATATTGAAACAGGAACCTCTTTATTTGGCACTCAGGTTTTCCTCTAAACCTGCCAGGCTCAGCCCTTTGCCCAGGTGTTTGAAGTGAGGAGGTGGATTTTCACCTCCCCAGGCATCAGCTGGGGAGCAAGGCAGGCACAAAGCACATGCCACCCCTGTCTGTCCCAGAGGGGTTTATTCTGCAGCATCCCTACTTCTAATTAATCTGCCAGGACAAGCCAGTGTGAAGCTTTGGAGATTTAGTTTTCCTCCCCCAGAAAGGTGGATTAAGTGACTAAAGCTGCATCAATAAATAGGCCCTTGTTTGATCAGAGTGGAGGGAAGGGGTCTGTAGAATCCCTGCTGGATGGCAAATGCTGCAAGGCTGAGCTTGCTTTTTTAATCTGCATTTAATTAGAGCAGCGTTAATGAAAGAGGCTCTGACGCTCAAGTCGGTGAAGGCTTGGGGGAGTCCTGAAACAGCAACCGCTGCACTTCCAGCACCTCCTGCTCTGCTCTCCCAACAAATGTCCCATTAAATTTCATTGTGTGTGGATGATTTACCTTATCACCGAGATCCTTCAGAGTCTTTCCCTTCGGGCATGAACACAGTGGGGAGGTTTTTGAGAGAAATTCAGAGCAAAATAAGTGGGTTTCAGTATTCTGAGAGTCTCATAGTCCCGTGTCAGATGTTCCCAATCCCCATTCCTGGATTCCTGTTTTGGGAAGAGAAGTAAGAAAGAAGCTCTGTACCACTGCCAGGTATGTTGCTTATATTATAAGTAGATTTTAATATAGACACACTTGCTGTGGGCTCAATGCTCCTTTCCAGCAGCCTCATGTGCCCCCAAGCCTTGCCCTGCTCCAGACTGATTGCCCTGGGTGTTAAGTTTCTCCAGGGATTTGTCCTTGAAGAAAGAGCTGCAAAGTTTTTCCTTCTGCTCTTTCTCTTCAGCACCTTGCAGGGCACAAGGCTTCAGTCAATACCTTTGCAGCCGAGATTTGCTGAGCCATTGCCTGTGTCCTTGTGTGTCTCATGTTGGGTTGTGCTGTTAGACATTGTCACCTGAGACCTTTGGGGGACACTGTGGCCTCACAGCCACCGGGGTATAAAATTGGTGGGGTTTTTGCTTCAGTGAATTGATTTTCCCAAGGGTTTAAACCACTCTAGTCAGTGGAACATAATTCCTTGTTTGTCCTGTATGGACTAACTCTTTATTGTCAGTTCCAGCCTCTGGTGAGCTTTGGTTCCCTAAAGCCCCTGGGCTGTTCTGTGCCTGCAGTTTGTCCCTTGGTGGCCGCGGGCTCAGCTTGTCTTGTCTGTGCCTGAAACCTGGTTGTGCCATCACTGGTGGGAGAGAAAACTCCTTGTGTGTCATCTGCACTTCATAAGGAGTGAAAGGAGCTGTGGGCTGTGGGATGGGGAGGAGCTGGAGCTGCTCTGTGAGTAATTGTGAGAGAAAATCAACATCATCCAGTGGCAGATGGTAAATGGAAGCATCATCTTACAATTCCAAGGGCAGAGCACTTTGGAAATGGGAGTTAGAAGCAGGAGGCTTGCATGATAGAACAGCTTGCAGTCCCTGTTTTCCTGGGGGGAAGCTGTGGTGGGGAATTTCCCTTCATTCTTCCCCTTTTATCCCCACAAGTTCCTCACCCTCCTGTGCATTTTCCCTCTGTCCTGTAACACCACGAGCAGGAATCCATGGGAAACTTGCAGCAAATTAATGAGTTTGCTCCTTTAAAGCAGCTCCTTTGCACAGGTATCCATGTTACAGAGGTGTCCATGGAAATGCATGGCAGCACTGCAGGTCAGGAGCAGGAGACCTGTGGGAGGTGAACTGAAGGACCCAGCGACATGTGCAGGGCTCCCCAGGGCTGTAACCCCAGCTCTGCTGGCACCTCAGCAATTCCTACGCTCATTCCAGAGACTTCCACCTGAAGATCTCGGGTTGGGCAAGCTCCTGGACATGGGATTGGATTCTTTCTCCTGTGAGTGAGGATGATGCAGCGCTGGGGCTCACCTGCCTGTTTGTTTGCATTTTTAATTTTTTTTTCCCCCCTCCCCAACCAAGCCTCCCTGAGCACTGTTTTTACTCTGTGCCCAATCTATGTCCACATTCCATTAGCCAGGGAAAGCTGCAGCCCTGCCTGTTCCTGTGGGAATATTGCTAAGACTGTTGCATTGTAAGTGCCAGGCCTGGGTTTTCCTGTGTCAGAGCTGCATTCCCACTGTGTGCTTTGGGCACATCCACACTGGAGCTCTTGTTCCATGCAGTGTGTTTGGCATGGACCTGTTCTGGGTGGGATTGCCACGATCCCTTTCTCTGCCAGCTTTGTAGGCATTTATTCCTGTTGTCATCTAGGAATTGTGTTTGGGAGGGGTCTTGGAAGGTGAGTTCAAAGGAATATGGCCATAAAATGTGGATTGTGGGGTAAAGTCCTGGGGCCAGTGTTGGATTAGTCAGTTTGTCCTTGTTGCTATCAGTGCTGGGAATTCCCTGGCTGTGCAGGTGAGTGCCAGGGGAGCAGGCTCAGTGACGTGCCTGGAGCCAGTGGGGGCTGCTGGGGCAGAGTAAATATCAAAGGCAGACCTGCTGTTGTTTTTAAAAAGCCAAATTTCTCTTTGAAAGCCTCTGGCTTCCCCTGTGGCTGGAGTTACCTTGGAATGAAGATAAGGAAGGCTGGAGCAGTCCCCAGAGGGAGGTGAGGGGGTGAGGAGCACCTGCTGAGCACGTTCTACTGCAGTGGAACAACAGGATGTCTCCTGCTCCTGCCAGAGTGAGCTGTAAAGAAGGAGTGAGACTTAAATGAGGTGTGAGGAACAAATCTGTTACAGGGAGGGGGGGCAGGCCCTGGCACAGGGTGCCCAGAGAAGCTGCTCCATCCCTGGAAGTGTCCAAGGCCAGGTTGGATGGGGCTTGGAGCAACCTGGGCTAGTGGAAGGTGTCCCTGCCTGTGGCAGGTGGTGAGAATGGATCTCTAAGGTCCCTCCCAACCCAAACCATCCTGGGATTCATCCCTCCTGCTGCATCTGCCATCCTTGCAGCTTTCTAGCTCTTATTATCCCAATTATGTAAAGCCTTTGGAGAGGGGCTGCTGGATCAGCCAAGCTGTGTCGCGTCAGGTCATGCTGAAATCCTTATTCCTAGAACGATTCCCGGCCCAGATGGGTCACTCTGAAGGCCTGCCAGGGGCTGGTGGCTGGAGCCTTGGGGAAGGTGCTGCAGGACTGAGGGCAGTGCAGGCTGCTCTCTGGCTGTGCTGTGTCACTGCCCTGGATCAGGGTGAAGCCGTGGCTGTGCAGCTTTGCCGTGCTTTTCCTGGGAGCGGGTCATGCGAGGTGAGGGAGCGGTGCCAGGAGGAGCCCCTGCGTGGCAGGGCAGCATCTCACATCAAAGCAATCAGCCTTGCTGCTCTCAGAAATCCCAGCCCTCTGCTCTCCTGACAAGCTGAGCAGCCACTGGAATTCGGCCTGCAGTTTTTACTGCAGAAGTTCTCATCCTGGCTTTTTTTCCCCTGTAGAATTCTTCCTGGTGGGTGAGACTGAGGTTTTTTTTCAGCCTTTCCTGTGTTGAAAGTGTTTGAGTGGAGTAACTCCCCCACGCTCCTTTAGGAAAGACAAATATTATGATTATTGCGGAGTGGGCACGGCAGAGCAGAGGGGCTGTGACTGGAAGGGCTCTGACTCAGGGCAGTGGCAGAAATTCTCAGCCCTGTTCAGGCTCTGAGCCAAAGTGTTTTCTTGTTTTCAGGGAGCCTGTTTATCTGGCATGGTTTATCTGGGGATTTAGGGCTAGATATGGACACTTGGACTGTGTAGGAAACTTTTGCCTCTTATTTTTACCATCTCCCTCCCAGTGTCTTCCCAGGGGACTCTGCACAGAACCAGGACATGAAAAACAGCCCCAAAAAATCAGTATTTAAGGGGAGGCCGAAGCATCCATTGTCCTGGACACAGAATGCCTAAATGGGAAGGGAATGTCACTGTCACACCTCTCAGGGCTGTCCTCATCCACTGGAGAGGCTTTTAGCTGCCTGAGCTCATCCTTTAAATATCCCTCTGTAAACAAGGGGAGATTTATTTTTAGCATAATGGCTGGTCGAAGGGAATCCTGGATCCTCGGCTCCCTCCCCGTTAGCATTCACTGGAGGTGCTCTTAGCAGGGCACTTGGGAGCTGTGCTGTGATTCCTTCTCTCCCCTGGAGCACATGCATAGGTTGAGGTGGTGAGCCTGGGTTTTCTCCTTCCCTGTTAGCTGCCAACACCCCTCTCCCTGGGCCTGTCCCTGTGTGGTGGCAGAGCTGTGGCCCTGCAGCCCAGGGCTGGTGCTGGGCTGTTCTGGGTGCTGAAAACCCTCCAGGCCTGGGTGTGGGAGGACTCTTCAGCTGCTCTGTATCTCCCCAGAGCAGAGTGGGGTGGAGGGACCCTGGGACAGGGGTGGGGACAGCGGTGTGGCAGATCTGGACACAGTTCCTCCCTCCTGCCCTTGGCCCTGAGCCAGAGCCCTTCCCAAAACCAGCTCTGGGTCCTTTTGGTCTCACCCAGCCTCCCAAAGGGGCTTGGAGGGCAGGATACAAGGCAAAGGCAATCTCCGATTCCTTGTTTACTTCTGGCTCTCATTCTGGTAGGATGCAGGGAACCATGTGCTTTGCTTTGTGAAGACATCCAGCTCTTTCACTTCTCCAGACTTTAAATGCTCAGGGCAGGGTGCCGGATGGCCCTGGGACATTAAGACCCTTTCAAATGCACAAATACTCCTTCCTCCCCCGTTTTTATGTCCCAGTGCAGTTCCTTGTGCCCTTGCTGGGAGCACACTTTATCCACCACCTTCCCTCTCTGCTGGGGACCACCTCAGGGGTTCATCCCCACGGGAACAGATGTGTGACCAGAGTCCACCAACAGCCTCCTGGAGAGACTGGTGACCTGGAAAAGGTGCTGCTGAGCCCCTGCCTGTTTCTGGGTGTTTGATTTAGGCCTAAAGGATCTCTGGAGGTCCTTTCCAGCCCCACCCTCTGTGATTCTGTGTTCAGATGCTCTGGGCTCTGAACGTCGAGTACAGATCCATCCTATAACTGTAGGAGAGCAGGCCAGGGGCTGCTGCCAAGCTGGCAGGGGGACAGTGAGGGGTGACTGTGCGTGGGGAGGCAGCAGGAGGGGAGGGCATCCATCACATCGGGCACTGGCACTCTCAGGGTGACATTTGCCCGTCTCTATAACAAGCAACAGGCCCTGGGGAGGGAGCAGGGCACCAAAATAGTAAATGAGCTGGAAGAGCAGCAGAGGTTTGAGCCATTATTTACTCTGGGCAGGTGAAGCTCAGCCAGGAGCAGCTTCCTGGCCTGGGACAAGCCCTGGTTCAGGCTGTGCTTGCCTGGCAGGAGGGTGGCAGTGCCAGGGGCAGGGCACGGAGGAGTTGGAAGGGGAATAAGGCATAAAAGAGTCAGAAATTTGGCTTGATTTGATACATTAACCACAGGGCAGCTGGTAGGAGGTGGGAGCTTCTTGGCCATCAAAGTGCTGGTGGGGAGCAGTGGGGTCCTGGGCCATCCTCTCCTGCAGCCCCTCAGTGTGTGGCCCTGGGGGGCATCTCCAGACCCTGCACAGCCATCCTGGCACTGCTGCTCGAGGGCTCAGGCACTGGGGGAGGGTTTCCACAGGTCCAGCTTCCCTTCCCCACCAACCTGCAGGTGCTGTTTGCCCAGGCAGAAACAGCATGGGGTGGCCCCCATAGCTTTTGGGTGCTGTTGGTGTAAAACAACAATAAATCAGCCCTGGAAACTTGTCCTGACATTTGCATGGTGTTTCCTCACAGCAGCAGCACTACATTGGATCAGCTGAGCAGGGACAGGGGCTGAACACTTCGGTGCTGATGGGTCCTTTTATTTACATGCCCCCAGAAGTGTATTTTCCAATGCAGCAGGACCATTCCATGTCCCAAGGAGTGTGTACATTATTCAAACCACCTGTTGCCAAAATGAAGGATGGAACTGAACAGTGTGAGGCTCCAGAGCCTTGCTCTTGTTTAGAACAAGACTTTGGTTGGTTGTGTTTTAGCAGAAAGCAAATCATAGAACCACAGGGTGGTTTGGCTTGGAGGGGACCTTACAGGTCATCTTGATGCACGACTGATCATGGAATGGTTTGGGTTGGAAGGGACTTTAAGGCTGGTCCAACCCCATCCCCTCCATGGACAGGGACATCTCCCACTATCCCAGGTTACTCCAGCCTGGCCTTGGACAATCCCAGGAATGGGGCAGCCACAGCTACCCTGGGCAACCTGTGCCAGGGCCTGCCCACCCTCCCAGGGGAGAATCCCTTCCATATATCCCACCTGTAAGTTGGTCAGGACGCGTGTTGCCCTGTGCTGATGCTGTCCCTGTGTGTCCCCAGTGCTGCTCACGGCCGTGAACTGCTACAGTGTCAAAGCTGCCACGCGTGTCCAGGACGCCTTTGCTGCGGCGAAGCTGCTGGCGCTGGCCCTCATCATCATCCTCGGCTTCGTGCAGCTGGCAAAGGGTGAGTGCTGCTCCTTTCCCTTGGCAGGTCCCACCCTGAGCCCTGCACACCTGGCACAGGGGCCTTACCACCCTCTCATGCTCGGGGGGATTCCAGCCTGTGCTGTGCAAAGGGCTGGGGTTTTGTGTTTTATTTGGGAGATTCTGTGTTTCTGGGGCTTTTCTCATGCTGTGAAACCCAGCACGACTGGAGGTGCTTCCCACGTCTGCAGTCACTGTGGGCTTTTCCCTTTGGGATTGCAGGGAAGTCTACAGGGAAGGACAGTGTTGGTGCTGCTGCACTGGGACATCTGCAGCGAGGGGCTGGTCATGGCCATTTGCTGGTAGAGAGTTATCTGTGTGTGGGCAATAGGTATAAACCACTCCCAGGGGTTCAATCCTCCCACAGACCGTCCCTGCACATTTCCCTTCGTCCTGCTCTGGGTATGGAATAACTCGGTGGAGCCAGGGGGTCACCCAGGGCCACCTGGGTCAGGCAGGGCTGGAGGGGCCATGTGAGGAGCAGAGATAGTGGAGCTCTCAGCTGACATTGCCACATGTCTGTCAACCAGCACCTGGAAAAGAAGATAAAAATGGGAAGATAAAAAAAATTTTCTGCCGGTTTTGCTTGTTTGCTTCTTGCACACATGAAATCCTCCCAAACCCAGGGAGTTGGTTTGTTCCAAACCCATCTGATTAACTAATCCTCACAGATAAGCTTTTATTTTGGTGCTAGTTTAGTGGAAATAAATGTTTCTCTGGGCACAGCACAGCCCTTCTTTGCCAAACGGGGGTGACACCCCCAGGGAGCCCTGTCTCTGTACACTCTGTGTGCCTGTGGGTCTCTAATTCCTGTCTCAGCCCTGGGAGCCACTGCTGTCTTTGCAGAATTTCCTGCTTTGTCAGAGGTTTTATTTTCTTCCAGCTCGGTGCTGACACTCAACAGGGACATTGTTTGGGGCTTATCACAAAATACACCTCCCTCCACAAGTGCCCAGCCTGCTTTGCTGGGCTGTTTTTTCTCTCTTAGGAGGATAAGTCACCATAAATCTCTGTTAGTTCGTTCACATTTTGCCATAAAGACCTTTACAACCGTGCTTTGTTTGCAGATCAAATCTTAATTTGCATCTTCAGAATCACCTTCCCTCCCCCGGGGCTGTTCTTTCGGCCTTCAGTTGAGGTGGAGCCACTTTCTGCTCTGGTTCCTCGGGTGTAAATCCATGCTATTGCCATGGAATTGTATCTCTGGCCAATAAGGTTTCTGCCTCGTGCACAAAGTATCCCACCCTCTGCTCTTGTGTTATTTTACTTCCTCTGAATGCATTAGTTTCAGCTCTGGAGAGGAACAACCATGACCAGGCAGGCAATTTAGTTTCCTGCTAACCCCCCTGGCAGCCCCAGGCGGGGTGGGAGGTGGGGAGGTCAAAAGCAATCCTTGGGAAACACCACCTGAAGAGCAAGTCTGAGCACACAACTCCGCGTGGAGCCAGCTGGATCCCAGTGGGATCCTCGGGGTCCACACAGGGGGCTGGATTGCCCCTTGTTCCTGTTTCACAGCTGGGATCCTGCCTGGGGTCTCACATGGGCTTTATTAATCTCCTTAGGGAAGTTCAGGCTCTCTGCTAAGTCCTTAAGAATGTACAAGCTCCTTTCCTGTGCCCCTCCTCAGCTTCCACCTGCATTTTGCACCTTGCTCCATTTTCCTTTCAGTCCTGCCAGGTGACCCAGTGCTTTTAGCAGGGATACACCATGAGGCTGTCTTTTTTCTTCTCCATTTCTTCAAGGAAAGCATGAAAATCCCCATTTTGGTGTATTGGTGTGTTGTTGGTCTGCAGCAGTTAAATAATAGGAATAATTTATGGATAGACAGGATCAGGATTTTGTCATTCCAATATTATAAAAATGAGGGGTTTATGCTATTATTTTACCAGCTCTCAATTTTTCTGCTGTCCAGCCCCCCTGGGTATTATTTGGCCATATTCCTGCCCTGAAGATGGTTTGACAGCAGGTTTGGGGGGTGTTTTCTGCCCTGGATGTGGCACAAGAGGTCTGTGGTTATGTCTTCTTCATACCTGGTCACCCTGCACCTTAAATACTTCCCTTAAAAACTGACCTGGGTGTGAACTGGTGAAAAAATCTGGTTTATCTTTAAGGACTCACTCATGCTTTTTACATGTGGGGGAGATTAGGAGAGGTTTTGATGTAAAACCTTCTCAAAGCCCCTCTCACAGACATGTCTAGAGCAGTGAGGGGCAGCTCCTGGCTGCTGCTTGGAAACCCAGGATTGGCCACTTGGGACTGAGGGGAATAGAATTTAACACTGATTTTTTTGAATTATTTCTATTGGATTTATTGTCCTGTTACTGTCCCTTTATTTATTGACCCTTTTCCTTCTTCATGCTCCCTTCCTTGGCTGGTCAGAGACCAGCAGAGACAGGGTAAATCAAGGACAAAACAGGCAGGTTTAACTCAGACAGTTGCCATGGAGAGCTTAGACTGGGAAGGGAGGTTTGGGCTTAATTTGGGCCTTTCTTTTCATAGAATCCCAGACTGGTGTGTGTTGGGAGGGAACTCATCCCACCCCCTGCCATGGGCAGGGACACCTTCCACTAGCCCAGGTTGCTCCAAGCCCTGTCCAACCTGGCCTTGGACACTTCCAGGGATGGGCCAGCCACAGCTTCTCTGGACACCCCTCTCCAGGTCCCTTCCAACCCCTCCCATTCCATGAGTCCATGATCAGTTGTGCCCTGCTGGCTGAGGGCAGGTGCAGCAGTGCCTTTGGCTGTGCCTGAAGGGACCAGCCCTCCCAAGGGATTGGCTCCAGGACCCTGCCTGGGATATGAGGATCCACTGGTGGTGGAGCTGTGAGAGGAGCATGGGGCTCAAAGGCAGAGCAGGTGGGTGTTCACCCAGCCAGCCCAGGACTAACTCCCAGTGTGGATCCTCTCTGGGATCAGGAGCCAAATCCAATGGATACAGAACATCTCTGAAGCCTCTGTCCCTGCAGGTAGGAACACAAGCCCTGCAGCTGCCTCTGCTGCTGCTTGTTCCTTGTTCCGTGGCCATTCCAAAGCCCCCAGGGCAGGATTTTCCAGCGGGGAGCTTTGAAGGGAAGCTCCTGGACTGCCCTGACTCACCCTCTTGTTCCCAGGGCACAGGGAGAGTGCAAGACTGTGCCACAGACAGGGAAGCTGGGAAAGCTGCCAGGATCCTGCCCTGCTAAATCACATCCAGCACATGCTGGGGATGAGTCAGGCGTCAAACGCTGGAGGGCTGATCAGCAATTGTGCTTTATGGCCTCACTCTCTAATCCTGCATCTCTCCTCCAGCCAGAGGTGCTTGGCAGTGCCCAGCCCAGGTGTTCCTTGGGGGCAGCAGCACTTTGGGTCTGCTCAGACAATCCTTTTCTTGCCTTCTCTGCCCAGAAAATGTTCTGGCAATTGCAGGTTCAAAGGCAGAGCTCAGCCTGTTAGGGCTCTTGCACTGGATGAGTGTGAAGTGGCCTGGCCAGAAATAAATACAATGCATTTAATAACAACACAACCCTCAAACCAAACAAACAACCAAACTAACAAAACAAGAGCCCAAAATACAGAAGCAGTGGGTCAGTGACCTGTGCTGCTTGTTTTGGTCACTCTGGGCTGGAAGTTTGGCCTTTGAGGGTGATGTGAGCTGTTGTTTGTTTAATATGGAGCTTTTATGACCCTGCGAGCTGTTGTTTGTGAGCTTTGTTTGTTTAATATCAAGCTTGTAGGACCCTGTGAGCTGCTGTTTGTTTAATATGGAGCTTTTGGGAGCTGTGAGCTGTTGTTTGTGAGCTTTGTTTGTTTAATATCAAGCACTAAGGCCCCTGTGAGCTGCTGTTTGTGTGACTTTGCAGGTGAAGGCTCAGCGCTGCCTTGAGTCCTCAGGGTGGCAATGTGCCTTTGGCATCCCAAAAGCCAAGGGGGCGTGGATTGGAGCATGTTCCTTTTGGGTATCCTGGGGGAAATGCCAGGTGCCTGGATCAGGATGGAGGCTCAGGGGGCACCTGGGGTGTGTCACAGGGGACCCTGCTCAGCCCTGGGTGGGTTTTGGGGCAGCTGACACGGGAGGCTCCGTTGGCTTCTCGTTTTTCCCAGTGCAGCTATCCCAGCAATGCAGCCATGATTAATGGAGAGCAGTTAATACTTGGGGATTTGCTTTGCAGCTCTGTCTCATCTCCTCTCTCTGTCTCCCTGGAGTCTCTGGGATACACAAAGGTGTATCAGTGCAGTTGTTGTCTCCGTGTCTGTGTGTCCACATGGCCTTTTCCCTGCTCTTTAACTCCATCCTTTCTCATGGCCTTTGGCTGCGGGGATGAAATTAGTGGTGCCTGCAGTGCTGGGGGCTCTGCCCTCCCCAAATGTCCTTGGCTCTCTGCACACTGAGCTGGTTGGCTCCTTTAGCCCCTCCAGTGGCTCAATCCTGTCTGTCAGTCTCAGTCACGGGTTTTTAATGGCTCTGGATTGAACCTGTTGTGCAGATATGGAAGGGAAAAACAAGCTCGTGGAAGAGGCTGGAAACCCCCTGGGTGCTTTGGTCAGGGTTTGCACCTTGCTGTTCCTCTGCCTGAATGGGGGGAGATGAGGGGGAAAGCCTTTCCATGCTGTGCCAAGGATCAGAGGGGCCCTGTTTGTCCATCCAGGGTCTCTGCAGTGCCTTTGGACTTGCTGGCTCCTGGATCCAGGTAGAAAGCTGCTCTTCAGAACTGCCCCGTGCTGAGCTGGCTGCAGAGGGGGCAAACAGCCCCTGTGGGCACCAGTCTGCCCCAGGGATGCTCCCAACCCTGGCCCTGCCTCTCCCCCACTTTTCTGACTCAGTCCATGGAATTCTCACTGCATCCCTCAGGAAATGGCTCAGCAGCTGAGTGGGTCATCTCCTCTGGGGTTTTTGGTACAGGCACCACGTTTCTCCCTGTCCAGGTTTCTGAGCTCTCTCCATGCCTGTGTTCCCTCTCCTCGCTGTTTGGGCAAGTTAAAACCCCTTAATTATCATGAAGTGCTGTGTGCCAGAGCAGACTGCTGTGCCACCCGAGCCAGAGCGGGCATGACTGGGGAGCAAATGCACACTTTTAAAGGAAGGGCCTGAACATGCAGACCCAAAGCAGCCCCTCCCACAGCAAGGCCCCGGCCGACCTGGCACAATTACCACGGCCTTGGCAGCTGCACGACCAGCAAATGGGGTTTATGTCAGAGCTCGTTACCTTAATTTGCTTAATTGTAGAGCAGAGTGCAGATGAACAGCCAGTTCAAACTGGGTTCCAGCTCTCCAGGGTGTTGGGCACGGGCAGGGAATTGCCTGGAGAGCGGTGGCATGGGATGGGGGGCACAGGGAGCTGGGGGTGTCAGGGATGTGCCAAGGATGTGCTCCCCTGCACACCTCGGGCTCCCCCAGGGACTTGAGGCCGTGCTTGGCAGCCTCACTTGCAGATTTGTGACCCTGCTCCTGGCCCAAAGGCTGCAGCTGAAGCCTCCAAAAGCCCCGAGGCTGGAATTGCAGGTGAGGCCTGAAGGAAGCCGAGGGTCTGAGGCTTTGCAGACCTTTGGTAGAGGGCTCAGCACAGTCACCTCTCCCTCCTCCCCTCAGTACACCCTTGTCTAGTTGACAGGATGGTGATCTCGGAGGTCTTTCCCAACCTCAGAGATTCCATGATTGTTTTAGCAGGGCCTGTCCTGGTGGGACAAGGGGCAGTGGCTTTGAACTGCAAGAGGACAGGTTTAGATTATGCAAAAGGAAGAATGTTCTGATGGTGAGGGTGGGGAAAAGCTGGCCCAGCTTGCCCAGAGAGGTGGTGGCTGCCCCATCCCTGAGAAACACTCCACACCTGATTTGGTTGAATGTGTCCCTGCTCATTCCTGGGGGCTGGACCCGGTGTGTTTGTTCAGCAGCCCAGGCCCTCTCGTGCAACCAGGAGGTGATAAAGCATGAAGGAGGCAAAAGAGCATTGTGTGAACCCTGGAGAATAACAGCTTGTTCCTGTGGAGTGGGAAGAATCACAGAATCCTTCAAATGAGAAAAGACTTCCAAGACCATCGAGTCCAACCATCCCCAGCACTGCCAAGGCCACCACTGGCCATGTCCCCAGGTGCCACATCCACATGGCTTTTAATTCCCTGCAGGGTGGGGGCTCTAGGTGTTGCTGAACCCCTTTCACCATGGGGACACAGAAATGTGAAATTCAGCACCTTGCTGTGAGTTTTTGGGGAGCTACAACTCTCCACAGGTGAGGGAGGCAGAGGGCAGGGGAGTGTCAGCCCCTCAGGTGCTGAGGGGGAGCAAAAAGCCCCTTCCTTCCTTCCTTCCTTGTCCCCTCTCCTGGCTGCCCCTGCACTGACTTGCCCCTCCTTTGCCAACAGGGACATTCCTGTGCCTCAAAGGGGTGGGTTGGGTGCAAGGAGAGGTGTGGGAGCAATTAGAGTAATTAGTTCCCTCCCTCCATCACCCTCACCCACCCTCAGGGTAATGAAATTACCGCCTTTGATTTTATTCCTCTGCTTCTGTGCTGCTCCCTTTCCTGGAGTCCTCCAGTCTTGGAATCCCAGACTGGTTTGGGTGGGAAGGGACCTGAAAGACCATCCAGTCCCACCCCCTGTCATGGGCAGGGACACCTACCACTAACCCAGGTTGCTCCAAACCCTGTCCAACCTGGCCTTGGAAACTTCCAGGGATGGGAAGTGGGCTTGGACCCTCCCTTGCCCAGAGGCTGCCTGTGGTTCCCAAGTGGGTGGCACATCCTCCATCCAGGAATGTGTTCTCAGGCAGGGACCACCAATGCTCCCTTCTCCTCCCCTCCAGCTGGGCCAGGGCAGCAGCTCAGCCCTTCCTTGGCAGCACCAGGACTGTGGTTTGGGGGAGGTTTGGGGAGGCACTGAGTGAAACTTGCAGCTGCTTCAGCAAAAGGAACATTTGTGCTCAGAGGGTTCTGCCTGTGACAAACAGAAAGAGGATTTTGGGAGGAGCTGGTGGCCAGCTGTGGACAAGGAATGCTTGTGATGCTTTTTGTGCTGTGCTGCTCCTGGGTTGGAGCATCCTCCTGATGTGGTGAGGGTGCTGATCCACTGATCCAGCTGGGAACATGCAGAGCCTGAGACCCTCTGAGAAGAGACATCCTGAGGGATTTGAGCTGCCTGGAGAGCCTCCTGCTCTCCTAGTCCATCCCTGTGCTGTTCCAGCAGCTAATTGCAGGCACTGTTAACAAAAAGTGTATCTTATTCCCATAACAAAAGACCTGGAAAGAACTAGAGTGGTAATTATTCAGGAAGGGCAGCAAATGAACTCAGGAAAGCTGAGCCGAGGGATCCAATGATACCCTGCACCCCCTCCTGCTCAGCCCTTTATTCACTTGTGCTAAATTAGGATTCTATGGCTGAGCCTGTAAGGCAGGAATTAAGGTTAAACTCAGCATTTGATCAGTCTCTGCATATCCTGGCTCTCCTGTTGCACTTGGATGTGTTTTTAAAAAGGATTGGTGCCTTTTGCTAAGGAGGTTCACTGGCTCAAGGGGCATTAAAGGCATCCGGCACATCCCAAGGTGGATGCAGAACAGACATTGCTGGTGCAAGGAGATGCTGGGGGAGAGGGACAAGGTGACTCCAGTGGAGAGCAGTAGTTGGGACTGGGGTCTGGACAGGCAGAGCCCTGCACACCTGCTGGACATCCCTGGCTGGGTTTCCTACCCCTGGTGGGTTCCCAGGTGGTGGATGAGCTGCTGCTGTGGTCCTGGCTCTCCTGCAGCTCAGACCCACAGCATCCCCCTGCAAATGGCATGGCTCCTGCCAGGGAAAAGGCAGAGGGAAGCTGGATTCCTGGGCAGCTGGGTCAGCAGCACACCCTGGTAGGGAATGTCTTTTTGCCTGGTTAGGATTCAGCAGGAGGGAGAAAGGAGATGAGGGGAGCAATTCCTGGGGTGGAAAGGATGGGGATGGAGCTGGAGGGTCCAGAAAGAGAGAGGGAAAGAGTGAAGGGAGCTCTGTCCCACACACAGGGCAGCTCCATGTCCCTGGCACAGGTTTGGAGCAGTCCCATGGATGACAGATGCAGCAGCAGATAGTGCTGTTGGGAAAAATCCCTCTTTCCCAGCCCTGGGAAGATGAGTGGGAGGTGTTACAGGTCTCTGCATCCATGTTTGTCCCTCAGCAGTGGCTTTTGGTGGAATAGGGGAGGGAAAGATCCAAAGACAGTCCATCCAGAGGGAAAATGCATCCCTCTGCTTTTCCCAGCAGCACATCCAGGGTTTCCTTGTGCTGAGAGATGAAGGGTTAAGCTCCAGGCCCTGGTGACCGTGTGATGCAGTTGCTGGGGCGATTAGAAAGATCTGTGCCCTAAGAGGAGTCACATGGGCTTCCAGAGGGCTCCCTGGATGCAAAGGTGCCCCTGGATCCCACCACACTCCCTGTTCCCCCCGCACCAAGGGGAGCGCCGGCTCTGGGAATGGGAATGTGGCTTTACCATCCCAGCCCTACACCCAGGCCCCACATCAAAAGGCAGGGAAAAAAACAACTGCAGAGCATTTGAAAGCCAAATAAATAAACTCTGGGCTGCTCAGGGGCAGTTGGGACCAGAGGGACAATCGAGGTGTCTATTTATGGCTGTTCCTTTGAAAGGCAGATCCATAACAGGAACTTTTGATCGTGGGGCCCTGAAGAAGGTGACTTCTGATATCCAAGCCCCAAAGAACCTGACTTCCCCCAATCAAAGGGATTGCCACAGCCCTCTGCTTTATCAGGTGGCTGGTGGGACTGGAGGAAATCCTGGGTTTCTGCTTCACTGGGTGGCTGGTGGAAGTGGAGGAAATCCTGGGGCTTTATCGAACCACAGCAGCCTTCAGTTGAGAGGACAACGTGACAATGTCTGTGTTTGCAAAGCATCTTCCAGCAGGAAGGTCCCCAGAATGTTTTCTTCTCAGGGAGAAGGTATCTGGGAGATCACCTCGGTGATGGCACGTTGCCCTGTGGGAAAGTTTGGAGAGGCCACTCATGGCCAGTTGCTCGTGCCCCATATTTTTGGGGCTCATTGTCAATGCAGATCAATTAAGCACGGGAAGACTGGAGCAATCAGCCCAACCTGAAATGCATCAGGATGATAATTAAGCTAATTAACCCTGAGAGCAGCTTTTCCCTCCAGGGTTCTCTGAAGGCCCACAAGAGGCTCTTGGTGTTCAGAGCCCATCACTGATGCTCTCCTGTGTCCTGCAGGTGATGTGACCAACCTGACTCCCGAGCGCTCCTTCGAGGGCACGAAGGTCGGTGTGGGGAACATCGTGTTGGCTCTGTACAGTGGCCTCTTTGCCTATGGAGGATGGTAAGAGCCTCCCTCTCTTTTCCATGCTGAACTCAATCCCAACACCAATTTCAGTTCCAAACTGAAGCACCTGGATGGCTCCTTTGTCAGTCCTTTGAGCACTTGCAAGCACCAGGAGCTGCATTTGCAGCCATGCTCATCATGGAATGGGTTGGGAGGGACCTTAAAGCTCATCCAGTTCTATGGGCAGGGACACCTTCCACTAGCCCAGGTTGCTCCAAGCCCCATCCAACCTGGCCTTGGACACTTGCAGGGATGGGGCAGCCACAGCTTCTCTGCCCAAACTGTGCCAGGGCCTCACACCCTCACAGGGAAGGATTTCTTCCCAATCTCCCATCTATCCCTGCTCTCTGGCAGTGGGAAGCCATTCCCCCTTGTTCCATGTCCCTCTCCAGCTCTCCTGGAGCCCCTTAAGGCACTGGAAGGGGCTCTCAGCTCTCCCTGGAGCCTTCTCTTCTCTGGGTGAACCCCCCAGCTCTCCCATCCTGGCTCCAGAGCAGAGGGGCTCCAGCCCTTGAAGCATCTCTGTGGCCTCTTCTGGACCTGCTCCAACAGGTCCATGATCTTATTCCCCGGAATAAGAAGGTGGAAGGGTGGCCCTGTCACTTGTGGATCCAGCTCTCCACTTGCAGTCTCTTGCAGGAAGCTGCAGCAGGATCCACCAGCACCATCCTGGCTTGTTCCTTGCAGGTTTAGGACTGTAGGTCTTGGAATTGGGCATCAGCCATCCTCAGTGTTCCCACAGACATCTCTGTGGCCCTCCTGAAATCCCTGTGCACATGAGTTAAACTCAAGGGCTGTATGTATTCCATGGGCTAACCAGAATTAACTCCTGTTCTTTTTCAATTCCAGGAATTACTTGAATTTTGTGACAGAAGAGATGATAAATCCCTACAGGTGGGTTTGTGTCCTGAGATGACATCCCTGGGAGAAGAACCTGTGATTTGGGGAAGCCTCTCCCTCCCGTGTGTAACAGGGGTTGCTGATCAGCCCAGGAGCCAAGGACTTTATCTGGGGAAATAGAAAACAGGACAAATAAATGGCCTCTTCCCTCCCTGGAATCAGGGAAGCGGAATAATAATCTCGGTAGGAGAAGAGCTGTTGTTTACGCTGCTTTCCTGTCCCACTCCTATCAGTGCTGTTGGAAAGCCCTGCTTCCTTGGCCTGACACCTCTGTGAGTTATGGGCGAGGAAGGAGCACTCAGGGCTTTATTAGTGCCTTGTATAAACTCCCACAGAGGTCTGTGCTGCTGTCCATGTGTTTGTCCCGTGCTCTTCCCATCCTGTTGAGCAACAGCTGCTTCCTGTGCTGCTCGTGCCTTTTGGGGTCACTCGGGGGCCTGGAGAGCTCAGGATGGGCCACAGCAGGGCAGGACAGTGCTGAGAAATCCCTTTAGCTCATGGGATGGGGCCTGTGAGCCACTGGGATCCCAGGCTCAGAATCACTTGTGCAAGAGGCCATTCCTGGCGGGCCCTGCTGGGGATTTTTTCCTGCTGGGAAGGGTTTTATACTCCCTTTTCTTCAGAAACAGCTAGAAAAAGGGGTTTTTTAAATTTTGCAATTACTTTCCTGTCTGCTGAATGCAGTCATGGGATCTGCCTCTCCTCCTGTGGCTGCTCTGGACCAATTAGAGGTGGCACCAAGCAGGGTTTGCTTTTTCAGTTTCCACTGGCAAATGAAGTTAAACTGTTTGGAAAGGCAAATATGTACCAACACGGGCTGTTTACAGACCCACTCAGGCTGTGCCTGGACTCATTTTCCTTGAGTTTCCTCAGCCCAGCCATCTGCACAGAGTTAGAGCTTGAAAACTGCCCTCTGGGTCCCTGAGCTTCCCATCTCCCATGAGAGACCCACCAGCACAAGTGAATCTGCTTTGCCCAGAAGGGAATACCTGTGCTAATCCCATGGGGTGTTTTGAATTTATTAATTGCCATTGCAATGGTCTTGGATTGCTGCTTGCCCAGCCAGCCAGAGCCTCTCCATGGAAAAAGTCCCTTTGGCCATAATCCTTCACCCCCCGTCAGGCTGTTCAGAGAATCATGGGGTTGTTAAGGGTAGAAAAGACCTCTAAGATCACCAGGGCCAAATGTTAAGGCAACACCACTAAACCGTGTCCTCAAGTGCCACATCCACATGGTTTTTGAGGGATGGGGACTCCACCCCTTCCCTGGTCAGCCTGTTCCTGTGTGGGCATCTCCCCTTCCTCAGGAGCAGAGTGTGGCTGGGAAGCTGGACATGCTGAGGAGCCAGAGAGCAGAGTGCAGGAGGATCCTGGGATCAGCAGCTCCCTCCTCTGAGCTGCCCCATGACAATGTGTGTCTTTTCCTAGGAACCTGCCCCTGGCCATCATCATCTCCCTGCCCGTGGTCACTCTGGTCTATGTGCTCACCAACCTGGCCTATTTCACCACGCTGTCCACGGAGCAGATGCTGACATCCGAGGCTGTGGCTGTGGTAAGATGGGGCTGCTCCAACAGGGCTGGTCTGTTTTCCAGGGCGGGTGAAATCACGCCTGCAACCTCTGCTCCCTTCTCCTGGTTTGTTCCAGGCTGGCCATGGCTGCTTACAAAACTCCTGATGTTTGACAGGAGCTGAAGAGCAGCTGTGGTGGGAGCAGGGGAGGACAGTGTGATGCTGAGTGGGGTTCAGGGCAGACAGCAAGGCTGGGCAGACACTTGGTGCTGCTCTTAGTTCTCAGACACGGAAGGTTGCTGCTGGCCTTGTGACTTCTCACCACTTAGCAGAGCATGATATTTATGGGGAAAGGTCATTCAATCAATACTGAACTAGATTGTTCTCTCTCTGTATCTTCCTTGTTTTAATTGAGAGAAAAATAATACTTCTATTAATTAAAATGCCGTTGCGGTCAGAAATCCTGGTTGCTTCAGGAGGGAGCATGACCAGGATTGTTCAGGGCTTCAGGGGGCATCTCCCAGCCCAGGGTGAGCTGCTCTGGCCACTCAGGTGACAGAGCTGCATCCTTGGGGTTGGCACCAAGCCCCTGCTGCAGCCCACAGTGATGGAGTGCTGAGTTACTGGAGGTGCAGCCTGTGTTGCATTGAATGTGAAATGGTTTGGGTTGGAAGGGACCTAAAAGCTCATCCAGTCCCACCCCCTGCCATGGGCAGGGACACCTTCCACTAGCCCAGGTTGCTCCAAGCCCTGTCCAACCTGGCCTTGGACATTTCCAGGGCTATTGCTGTGGTTGTGTCCCTCGCTGCAGCCGTGTGCCTTGGCAAGGCTGGGAATCGATATCGCAGCAAAGGCTGCAAATCAATCCAAGGTGCTGGTGTCAAACTGCAGTGGAGCAGCACAGGGGCAGTCTGTGACAGGACTGCAGCTCAGGCTGTGTCCCAGGGCTGTGTCCCAGGGCCTGACTCAGCACTTGGCAGCAGCTCCGTGCCTGAGTCTCCTCAGTTTCCGTTTGATCTTGAACTTCCCGATGGCTGCTCTGATAAATGCTGTGTCCTGGCCCCGAGGGAAGAGCTGGCTGCTGCTTTGTTTTAGCAGTCCCACAATATGTTTTTCAGGAAGGAGGAGCAGCAAATGGCAGTATGGAAAACTCTAACAGCTTCCTCACCATGCTGTGTCCTTCGCTCTGACTTTTTCAAATACCTAGGCTCTGTAGGCAGCTCTGAGTCCTTTTGGATTTTCTGGGTGTGAAATGTCTCTTGTTGTCCCTCATTTAGGATTTTGGGAACTACCACCTTGGTGTCATGTCCTGGATCATCCCTGTCTTTGTCGGCCTGTCGTGCTTTGGGTCCGTCAATGGATCTCTCTTCACTTCTTCCCGGTAGGTTTCTTGCTCAATCCTGTGGGTTCTGTTTACAAGCTGGGCTCAGTTCCTCTTCTTTGGGAGTTGTCCCCCAGAGAGTGGCTGTGGGCAGACACAGAGGCTGAAGGGTCTGGAGGCCATGTGGAGAATGCAAGGGAAAAGAAGTCAGGCTTTAAAACTATATCCAGATTAAAGGAAGCCTTCCAGTGGTCTTAATCCTCTGCTCCTCAGGCAAAGTCAGTAAAGCAGAAACAGACCCAGGCCTGGTGATGATGAGAAAGTGGCTTTAATGAAAAGCAGAAAGTTGTGAAACTTCAAGGCTGAGAATCCCTCCAGGAAGGGGAGAAAGGACAGGGCAGGACAGGGACTGAGGTGGTTCCAGCTCTGACACATCTGGGTCGTCTTAGGGAAGTCACTTAATGGCTGTCTGTGGAATGAAGGAAGTAAATACACCTTTCCTGAATTCTCTGTCCATCTCCAGCCTCCTAAGTCAGGGATTGGCATTTCAGCCCTGCTGCCTCGGGCTGGGCTGGGCTGTCCCTTTTCTGTGCTGGGGCTGCAGGGCTGTAAGTGCTGTGTGTGTGTCCCCCAGGCTGTTCTTCGTGGGATCCCGAGAGGGACACTTGCCTTCAATCCTGTCCATGATCCACCCCAGGCTCCTCACCCCTGTGCCATCCCTCGTGTTCACGGTAAACTCCCGGGCTTGGGGTGGGATCCCATCAGGGTGGTTGGAGGGGGGTCCCACCTCCAGTCAGAGCCATTCCTGCATTCACTTCAGGAGATGGACCCTGCTCATCATACCCTCATAGTCTATGAAATCATTCCAGGCACCAATTGAAAATATCTTAAATAAGTAAAAATGAATCAACATGATTCTCTTCCTGGAGGCAGTTCCTCTGAAATACCTGTGTCTAATGTTGTACTCTATGTGGTTTTGCCTGCTCCCTTTGCTAATGGCTTTTTCCCTGCATTCAGTGTGTCATGACCCTGCTCTACGCCTTCTCCAACAACATCTTCTCAGTCATCAACTTCTTCAGCTTCTTCAACTGGCTGTGTGTGGCCCTGGCCATCATCGGCATGATGTGGCTGCGTTACAAGAAGCCAGAGCTGGAGAGGCCCATCAAGGTGAGACCAGTGGGAAATGGGTCCTCCCTGAGTCCCTTCTCAGCAACAAGGAAGGCTCAGCTGGTCCTGTGTGAAAGAGGGACTGGGATGGCAGGGGAGTGTGGGGTTGTAGCTCAGGGAGGTGTCCCTGCTGCCAAATGGGAGCTGGTGTGGGAGGATGAAGAGCTGCTATGGCTGTGGGGACAACAGGGAGGGGCTCCGGGTGTCGGGGACAGGGGGTGTTGTGGTGGGACAACGCAGGGGAAGCTCTCCATGACTAACACCCTCCCCAGGACAAGTCCCAGCCCGTGGCTCCCAGTGAAACACTCTGTTCCAGCAGGGAATTCACCTAAAATAGCTCCGTGCGGAGGCAGCCCCTGCACCCAGGGCTTTGTTCCCTGTGTCCTTGGCCAGCCTGGCAGCCCCGTGGCCCAGCTGGGAGCAGGCCAGGATCGTGTCACCCCGGCGTGTCTGACGGCCTTCAGGGCATGTTTCCCACTCTTCCCCCAGCACAGTCAGGTCTCTGCCAGGCAACAACACCCACAGAGGGACAAACTCCCAGGCCTGTGCTGGCACCTTCCCAAAGGGCCTCTTTGCAGGGTGTTCCTTTAGTTTTTTGGGGTTTCTCAGTGAGTGCCTTGCTCAGAGTCCCCCGAGGAATGCCATAGTTTGTCCTGTGGCTGCTGCTGAGCTTGGTGCTGTTGATGCAGTTCCTTTGTATAAGGAATCATGGATGTATGGAATTGGGGTCCAGAGAGGAGCTGAGAGAGGCTCATGGCTCTTGGCCATGGGGGAACAGGAACTCCGTCCCTCCCTGGGCTGCCCAGTTTATCCCTCCCTGGATAAACTTCCCTGGAAAGTGCACCCCATTCCCCTGACACATCTCCTGACCTGTTCCTTGGTCCCTGCTCAGGTGAACATCATCCTGCCCATCTTCTTCATCCTGGCCTGCCTGTTCCTCATCGCTGTTTCCTTCTGGATGACGCCGAAGGAATGTGCCATCGGCTTTGCCATCATCTTCAGCGGGATCCCTGTTTACTTCTTCGGGGTCTGGTGGCAAAACAAGCCCAAGTGGGTTCTCCAAGGCATCTGTGAGTATCTCCAGGGAGGGGCAGGGGTGCAGCTTTTGCTCCAAAAAGAGCAGTTTCCCATCCTACAGCTGGCAGCGCTGGCTCTGCCTCCTGTGGTTCCAAAGCCTTAGCTCTGATCTGTTCTTTAATGATCACAAGTTAACCTGATGACTGCCAGGTCTGTCAAGCACCCAAAATGCACCCTGACTTGCAATAATTGCAAAGTTTGGGACAAATACCATGGTTTTTTTGATTTGAGGTTTTTTTTTTTTATCTTGGTAAACAGGTGGTTGTTATGCAGCAAAGTGAGATTCCCTGAGCACATTGCTCCTCCTCCTGGAAAAGCCTTTGCTCAGCAGAGAATCCCTTTCCAGCGGTGTAGGAAGGGAAAAGGAGGAATTGAGCACAGCTGGCCTCAATTTGACTGCTGAAAATTCACAATTAATGCCAATCCATGGCTTAGCCAGTGCTAACCTTTCAGATCCAGGCACAGCTTTGCTTGGATCACACTGTGGCAGTGGAGCAGAGGGAGGGGAAGGTGCCCTGGATGTGTTCTTTTGGGAGATTTATTTTTAAGGCATCTGCTCTCAGGTTTTCCAACAGCTGACGCTGCCCCACAGTGTGTTTAGGGATGGAGAGGCTGAGCTTGGCACATAGAACCTCTGCCTGAACAACTGAATCCAGAAAGTCAATCAACATTGTCCAAGTGACTGAACTCCACCAGCTGCCTCTCAGCTCTCCTACAACAGGCTGACCTAGAAAAGCAGGCCAGGAAAAGTGCCCAGCCTTAGCTGGGTGTTTTATGGGGAAGAAAAAGGCTTGCAGAGCAGTGCTCAGCACTCCTCATTCCCTTTTTCCCTGTCTCTATTTCCCTGTCCCACACTCACTTTTTTATCCTGAGTATTAGGCTCAGTTCCTGGAAAAGCCATTTTTGCAGAGCCTGGGTGGCAAATTACCATATTCATTGCTTTTCTCCACCAAAAGAAGGAGGAAATAGTCTCAAACATTCATTTACAAACACAGCACTTTGCACCCGTGTCACTGATGGGGTGCAGACAATTTGAGCACCTGCAGCTGCTCTGAGCCTGACCTGGGGGGATTTGGAGTTAGTTCTACAGGCAGGAGCAGTGCTGTGATCTCCCAGCATGGGGAGGAGCAGCAGGGAGCAGAGCAGTGTTTGGATGTTGGCCTCCAATGCTAAAATGGGGGGAAAAATGAAGTCCCTTCAGCTGAGCACCTTTTCCTGGGCAAACCTGCTCCTGAAATGGCCCCTTTGCTCCCACCTGCCCTGGGCCAGGCTGTGGCCTCGGCCCTGTGGGCAGGACAGGTGGGTTTAGGTGGGTCTGCCCTTCCAAGAGGCCTGGATTCACATGGGTTTCAGAACTGGAAGTTTCAGAAGCTTCACCTTGGATTTTCTATGCCCATTCCTGCCTCAGTTTTGGCTGCTCACACTTGTGGCACCCAAAATTGGTTACCATATCACTATGCAGGTAGAAACTGAGATCCAGAGTCCTGGGGCCCCTCCTGGAGCATCCTTGCTGCAGGAGCAGAGCTGCCAGGGTCACATGTTGGGAGTTCTGGGAAGGGATAGAGTTATTTCAAGCCTTAAATTGGGAGGCAAACGGGTCAGCCCTTCTGTCCTAAACCCAGACCAAGGTTTCTGTTGGGCCCCTGTGTGATCCTGACCTTTCCTTTGCTCTCCTCCCCAGTCTCTGCGACGGTCCTGTGCCAGAAGCTGATGGAAGTGGTTCCGCAGGAATCCTAGGCAGGAAAAGCAGAGACATTCAGCTCGAGGAAACGCACAATTTTATTTTAAGAAGACACAGGAATCTGGTCCCTCACACCCGAGTCCCAGGCCCTGGAGCCCCGTGGGAGCTGCCTCCTGCTGACACCGCGTCCCAGCTCTGCCTTGTCTCCTCCAGCCCCTGGCAGATGGATGACCCTGCAAGGAGTTCCTGGTACGGACACGAGCCAGCAGGAGGAATTCCAAAGGGCAATTCCAAAGGGGTCCCGCCTGTCCCACCGGCATCTGTGTGTGTGTGTGTGGCACTGAGGGCTGTGCTTGGTTCTGGGTGGGCTCACCTGCTTTGGGGCTGGGATCCCCCAGATGGTGGATCTGCTCAGGAGCTTGGCCTGGGTGTTCAGAGCTGCCTGGGGCTGTCCCAGAGCCATGGCGGGTCCTGAGCCCACCCCACCTGCCTTTCCTGGCCGAGGGGGGTGGTTGAGAAGCAAAGGGTGGCTGATGTTGGCTCACACACATACAAACTCCCACCAAAGCGTGCTGTGGACACTTTGGAGTCTGTCCACTGCCAGTGACTTGGGTGAGACAAGGCAGAGCAGAATTAGTGTCAGAGAAAGGACGTGGGGAGGCCTCCTGTGCCTGTCCCTGTGCTCCTGACAGAGCGCTCGGGGTCCCCTGCCAGCACCTGCAGAGTAACTCCCAGATCCAGTCCCCCTGCTGTTGAGCCAGTTCTCCAGGATGCTCTTCACCAGAGTGCCCATCCCATGGCCCTGTGGAGGAGCACTGGGGCAGCTGCAGGCCCGAGGGTGGAGTTCACAAACCCAAGGAGCTGCCATTAGCAGAAGGCCAACTCCTTGGCTTGCTCATCCCATGCTTTTCTGTGGACAGGCTTTTATCCAGCATGGGATGAGCAACACCGTGATCTCCACTTGGCCCTGCTCATTGCCCCGGGTGTGATCCCTGTCTCCTTGGGAATGTGCCACGGAGATGGGACCAACTGGGTCTGGGGTGTAGAAAAGGGCAGGTTTCTGGAGCCTGCCTTTCACCTCAGGCTGCTGTAGGTCATGGGATGGTTTGGGTTGGGAAAGGACCTTAAAGCTCATCTCGTTCCAGCCCCTGCCATGGGCAGGGACACCTTCCACTAGACCAGGTTGCTCCAACCTGACCTTGGACACTTCCAGGGATGGGGCAGCCACAGCTTCTCTGGGCAACCCATGCCAGGGCCTGCCCACCCTCTGAGTAATGATGGTAGATGGTGTGTTTTGCTCCAAGGAGCCAGGCCTGGGGCCTCCTTTGTGCATCAGGTTTGGCTTGGGGACATCCCTCCACCACCCTCCCACTCTGAGAGTGATCCTTGAGCACAAACCCTGACCTGCATGTGAAATCCTCTTTGGCTGCCGTGGGTGCTGCAATCCCATGCCCTGAGCACACCCAAAATCCCTGTAGTCCCCGAGCAGTCCAGCTGTCCTTAGGAACACGTTGCTGTATTTGGTCCAAAGTGCTGCCTTTTCAGCAAAGCTGCAGTCCTTGAACAGTTGCTCGTCGTGCCTGTGCTCTGCTATCTGCTGGCATTGCTGCCACCTCCTCCCCACTGCTGAGCTGCTCCGCTCTGTGCTGCCAGTCTTTGTGCTCGTGCTTTGTGCAAGTGGCTCCTCGAACTTTCCCTCCTCGATGTCTTTGTGAACTCGGCCGTTGGGAAGCCAGGATCCTGCAGGAGCTGCTCTGCTGGATTCTCCTCGGAGCAGGGGGTTCTTTTGGGTGGAGAGGTGTTCAGGACACCAAGGTACTCGCTCCTGCTTTGTCCTTCCAAGTTCTTTGGCCCTGGGGTGTGTCAGGCTGGGGGCAGCTCCTGCCTGGCTGTGGCTGTGTTCATGTGCAGCTCTCGCTTCACCCACTGCATGTCTGGCTGGTGCAGCAGGAATAGGTGAGACAGTCAGCACATGGAAACCTTGGCTGTCAGGTTGTTGATTCCATGGCAGCACAGTGTGGAGGTCCCCAGAGCAGCTCACATGAGCACTGGCCTCTGCTGGAGCTGAGTTCAGTTGTGGGGCCTTGCAGCTGGTTTGGGGGGATCCCCAGGGCAGATCCCAAAGTCCTTGGCAGTGCCTGGCTGTGCAGGGACCCCCGTGCAGTGCCTTGGAGCAGCTCGGACCCGAGGCCTGTGGAGTGGTGTGTGCATAGATAAGGCTGTGAACTGTCCAGCCTGAACTCGAGTGTTGGCATCCTCTTCCAGCTGAAGGCTGAGATGTTTTGGCAGGGTGGTCACTGCTCCTGCTGGACCTGTTTGTTAGAGAGAGGACCTCAGTCTGTCACCTCCCACTGGTTCTGCAGATCTTTGGCTGTGGTGGTGTCAGGGCAGCTCCTGCAGGGCCTGGGTTCAGTGTAGGGGCTCCAGGTGACCAACTGACCAGCAGAGTCACTTGGGATGCAAAGCAGAGGGATTTGAGCTCTCAGCCACCTCAGCCCAATGGCATTTGGCACCAAAGTCCCATCCACAGTGCTCAGAAATGGGTCCAAACCTCTCAAAGGTGGGGGGTGCTTGGTTTG
>JAWWEW010000020.1:18418534-18436305 GCA_035583185.1 Anabacerthia variegaticeps | reverse complement strand
TGACCATCACTACACGATGTCCCTTTGGTGAACCTTTCACTCTGGTTTTAGAGAGGAGACATCACTAAGAAATTTTTTTTATTAATTACCAATCTTAATGAAATCCTTAACTTGCTTGCTTTGCCTTTGATGAATTTCCTTGATTTTTCCCTTGCTACTGAAGATCCTTCTCATGTATTAACCTGCAGGCTCTGGCATTGATCCATATCTTATGGTGATCTCACCAGCATCTCCTTGGCAATAGAAATGTAGGAAAAACCGATCCAGGTACCAGCACAAAATGACAACAAATGTTGAGTTTGGTCAGCCACAGCTCACATCTCAAAGCTTATCTTTCAAAAACCTGATTTCTTTCATTCTGGATTCTTTGATACCTGTAGTTTCCCTCCAGCAGAGCTTGCTCACATGGCTGGGAGAGCTTGGGTTATTTTTTCCTGGAGGTTTGGGAGATAGTCAGGGGGTAAAAAACTGAATTTCATTGTCCAAAGAAAACACAATAGCTTTTCTAGTGAGGGAAGCTGCTGCCAACAGCATCTGCTGCCCTTGGCTTGCCCTGTTCAGCTGGATTTGGGCATGAAAAAGGGGAGACCTCATCCTTGTGAAAGAGCTCCTTGCTGCTTGTTTTCCTCTAATGTGGAATGAGATGTCTCAGGGAGGGCGAGAAGAGCAACAGAGAGACTTCACAGAGAATTCCTTGTTGTTCCCAGCCCTGGATGTGGGATTTTTGTGGTGTTCCTCTGTTGGCTGGTGCTCTTTGGAGCCCGTGATGGGTCAGGGCTGCGACGCGCTGAGGGAGATAAACCCTTCCCACAAAGGGCACTGCAACCACAGGGACCTAAACGAGGTTCCACGTGAGCGTCTGTCAGAGGAGTGCCCTGTGAGTACAGCTGGAGCCATTGTGTCTGTGGAATCAGGGAACCATTCAGGTTGGAAATCCTTTAAGGCCATGGAGTCAGACTGTGGAGCTGTGGCTGCTCCGCAGTGATCCCGTGGTCCTTGCACCAACCCCCTTCAATTATTGCTCTTGTGAACTTGTTTGTAAGGATTTGGACTGCCAGGCAGGCAGTTGTTTGGGGTGGTCACAGAATAGCATCCTGCAGGGATTGCTAAACAGAGCAGGAGCTGGTGGCCAGCCACTTCTGTGCCCATTGGGTTCCTCTTTCCAAATGAGAAACCTCCTTCTGACTGGGAGGGGACCCAGCCCTGCAGAACGCTCCCAGCCAAAAATCAGGGGGATTTATGTCATCCTGGGTGGATTTTTTTGTGTTGGTTTTTTTCCCCCCAACTTCCTGCAGAACTTGCAGTGGTTTCCATCTCAGACGCCGTGTCCTGGTAAACACGCTTTTATTTTCCGCCGCTCCCTCTGTGGCTCTGGAGTTCAAAGGGACTCTGGCAGAGTTGAACAAACTTTAAAGACCCTTCAACTGGGCTGAAACTCCTGAGAAGTGGCTTTGTTGTTCTTCTCCGAGGCCTCTCTGAGTGGGTGGCTCAGGCAGGGAGGGAAATTGGGCTCCTCCATGGTGGGTCTGAGCAGGAGTGGAGCCCTGGAGGAGCAGCAGTGCTGGGGCAGAGCTGGGACTTCCCATCCATGGAGAGATGTTCAGAGGGGGAGAAATCCCAGGAAAAGCTTCCACTCAGCCTGGGAAGGTACCCGTGCCTTCAGCCGAGGCGACAGTGTCCTTGGGCTTCAATAAAAACTCAAACAAAAAAATAAACTAAGGAAACTGCCAAATGTCATCATTACACAACCCTGGGCTGGTTGGGGCTGTTCCTGTGAGATGGCAGCTTTTCCATCCGCCCGTTGTGCAACTCCAGCGCTGAGGACAGCACAGGGGAGGGCGATTGGGAAAGGGCTGGAATGCAGCTCCCTCCTGGAGCTTGGGAAAGGGCAGCTCCGTGGGCAGGCGGCTCCGGTCCCGCCGGGGCTGTGCCACGGGGGCTGTGCCACCACCTGGGCACAGCCTGTGCTCTGAATGGCTGCCCTGGGCCAGCCCCGGAGCATCTCCTGCTGCGGGACGGGCTGGCACAGCCCGAGCCAGGGCTTGGCTGCCGGGCAGGGGGATCCCTGCAGGGATGGGAATCTGCTGCCTCCTCAGTGCCAGGGTAGCCCGGGAGACCTGGGCATCGAGGGATGCTCCAGGGCGCTCTGTTTCAGGGGCTTCTTGAGGAATTCCGGGATTATGCTGGGCTTGCCTGTGCTTGAGGAGTTTCTTCCCAGTTTTCACGCTGCAGACTGGCTGGGAGTGTGTGGTGCTGCTGGGCTTGGTGGCCCCAGGAGCTCCCAGTTTGGTGCAGGTATGAGATGGAGTGGTAGGAAGCGTGGCTCGGGGTCAGCCATCCCTAAGGATCCGATATCCAGAGGATTGTTTCTTTGCTTTCCCCCTCCCTGTTGCTCACATGAGAAGGGGTGTTGCTTCCTCCAGCTGTTGAAGTGTTAATGAGAAAAAATGAAAGTATTTTTTTAAACACTGAATTAATTTCTAAACTGCCTAAAAGAGACTTTATAGCTACACCTGAGTTATTCCCGTGGGGTGACGTCCAGCTCAGCCCAGGGGCTCTCCCACATCCACCAGGTTCCTGCGCTGGGATCGACGTCACATGGAGGGAAAAACATCCTCTTTGTTCCGGGGACAGGGACAGGGCTGTGTCCCACCTAAATCCTTCCAAAGGGAGGATCCCAAGTGGCTCCCAGACCTCTCTCTGACCTGCAGAACAAAGGGAGGGTGACGTTCACACCTCGTGAATAATCTGACTTTTCAGAGATCCTTTTCTTTGTACTTTTGTTGGGTTTTTTTTAAAACACACACACAAAAAAAGAGCTTAACACACACAAGAAAACCTAGATCTGATTGACAATTGTGTTATATTTGGTTGCTTTAAAAAAGTATTTTACTAATTTAAATGTTGCTGTAGATGACAATTCTATTTATTTTAAGGGGTAAATATCTTTTAGTCTTAATACTTCTCCAGTAAGCGCTGTTTATTCCCAATGTTTTTGTTCCTGGCAACACAGCTATTCCACTGGTCAGCCAGTAGTTCCTGAATCCAATGGCCTTGTACAACAAAACGTCTCTTGCAATGTACTTTTTTGTAGTATTTCTTGATTCTTTTATGTCTGTGGTTTAACAAATTTGTTGAATGTTTGGGTTGTTCTATGTTTTGGGTTGTTTTGTTTTGTTTTTTTAACAAAGAAAGCAGAATTACAACTCTCTTGTTGCTGGTCTTTGCCTCTCAAGCTGTTCTTTTACATAGGGTTTGCCTTGTTTATCCCCGATCCATCAGCACCTGAGCCCTGGGTTTCCAAGGATTCCTCTTGCAGATGGGTTTAGGAGCATGGCTGAGCACTGACAGCATCCATGCCTCCTCAGCATCCATGTCCCCTCACCACCCTCCTTTTTTAATTTTACTTAACTTCTCCAGTTTTGCCTCTGTCAAAACCAAAGGAGTGGGAAAGTGAGGGAGCTCTGGGCACCAGGTGGGAGCAGAGGAGAGATGTCCCAGTTCCCAGGGCGTAACAAGGAGAGAATTTGTGAGAAAAAGGCAATTCTTGATTTATTCCTGAGTGTTGGGGCTGTTTTGGGAAGTGCCACTGGAAGAGAGCTCTGCTCGAGCCCAATCTCCTCATAAAACCCAACCCTGCCACCACAGTAGGATTTCACTGAATATTTATTTAGAAAAGGGGGAAGGGGGAGGCGAGGGAATGAGAATGGAGTTACAAGGACCCTGTGTGTGACAAGGGGCACAGAGGCTCTCCCAGATAGGATTAGAGGCTCTTAGTGAAGGAATTAGAGTAATCTAAGAAAAACATCTCCAAAAGCCAGCGTGGAATAGCCTGTGCCACCAGTGATTTAAAGGGGATCGTTCCAAAAGTGACAGTTGTGGCCAAAGAAGGAAACCAGGGGAGAGAACGAACTCTGGCAAATTAAATCCAAAACCTCAGTAAGACAAGTCAACAGGCCACTGAGCAGAGGGACACAGCACGGAGGAGCAGGGCTGGGGCACCCCAGGATGCCTGGCAGGGACATGGAGGGAAAGGCACTTCAGCAGGCACATAAGGAGCAGCAATGAGTTACATCCATGTTTGCTACAGGCTCCTTTGGAAAAGCTCCCATGCTGGAGCATTTCTTCCCAGGGAGCAAGCCCAAGGAATTGCTGCCAGAGAAAGCATCGTGTTTGGGAGCAAAGCTGTGGGATCCTGAGCCTTTCCAGAGCACATCTGGGCCTTCCAGCAGGTGTGTGCAGCCACGGCCCAACACCACAATTCCCAGGATGTCAGAGGTGGGAAATGTGGAGCTAGCACAGGGAGAGGGTCCAGGAGCAGCCAGAGGGGTTCCAAGAGGTTGTGGAAGGGAATACAGTGAGAACAGACATGGAGAGGGACATCCTGGGGGGAAACATGCAGCTTGCTGAGAGGGAGGTCAGGCCTCAGCACACCACTGAGCTTCCAGTCCTTCCATCCCTGGTTTTTCAGCAGGCTCACACTGAGCTTCCCACAGGGTTTGGAAAAGGGAATTGTCTTGGTAATAATTGTTTGGGAGAGAGGGAACACATAAAGGTAGTTAATCAAGGAGGGAGATGTCCTGCAGAGCTTGCCTGTGGATCTTCTCCTGCTTTGGGCCAGTCCAGCGCATGGGATCTGGAAAAGGACAGGGGCAGGGTGGCAAAGGCTGCGGAATGAGCATTTTCAGGCTCATGAAACACTAAGTCAGGGAGTGAGGATGGAAAACAGAAATCCCAGTAATGCTGCTGCATGTTCCTGGCTGAGCACTGGGCTGGGCCAGGCACCCTGCAGGCCTGGGCTGGGCTGGGAAGCAGGAGAGGCCCTGGACAAAGGCAGGAAATGTTGTTTGCTCCCAGCCACGCTAATCATGCGCTCGGGGTCAGGGGATGGTGCTGAGGCCACTTTCATGTGTGCACTGAAGTTCAAAAAGCCCAGATAAAAGGGTTTGTTATTGACGGCAGGAGCCCTGGTGCAGCCTCAAGAAACACTCTGTGACTCCAGGGAAAACCTGGGAAAGGATCAGTGTTTCATACGAGCTCTCTCTAAAGGCCACTATTGTTGGCTGCTGGAGACGTGGTCCTTTGGTCCCCCACAGCTGACCTTTCCTTGGTGCCACTGTGCCTTCATAGAATCATGGAATGCTCTGGCTTGGAAGTGACCTCAAAGCTCAGCTCATCCCAGCTAGCCCAGGTTGCTCCAAGCCCCATCCAACCCAGTCTTAAACACTTCCAGGGATGGGGCAGCCACGGCTTCTCTGGGACAACTCATGCCAGAGAAGGAACAGATTCATTCCTAGCACCAAGGAAAGCCCTCCATGGTGGCAGAGGGACCTTCGTGGTGGGCTTTGCCCAGGAAGGACTCATGGCATGGGAGCCACGGGTGACCCAGTGCTGTCCACACACATCCTCAGCTCCAGTCTTGTGGCTACTGGGCTTTCTCCTGATGGATGGAGATGATGGAGAGGGAGAACAGCCCTCTGGAAGACACACAGAGAACAAGACTGACATTCTTCCCCCCTCAAACCAAACCCATGACATTTTTCTCCCCAAACCCAGGAGTGGGAGTGACCCAGAGAGCAGGACGGGAGCTGCCACTGGGGAAGGGAGAGGCCTTGGAGCAGCAGGTGGAAATGGCTCTGAGAACTGGAGGCAACCCAGCAGAAGGCAATAAAACTGTTGGTTGTCTGAAGATTTGTGTGCAAGATGAAAGGCACTGAATGTGTTTGGGTTGGGAAGAAGCCACTGAGGGTGGGGTGTGACACGGGCCGGGAACAGCTTCAAGAGTGCACATCTAAATCAAAGCAAGGAGCTGACACAGAATTGGGGATGGAACTAATAAAGGGATCCTTTAGGGCAGATAAATTAATACAGTGAAAACAAGATCCAGGTATGAGGAAATTGAATAAAAGGAGAATTGACGTTGACAAACCTCCTTGCAGCAAAATGCACCCGACACCAAAATTGTTCCCTAAATATTGAGGCAATGGAAGTTCTGCCTGGAAGGAGCATTTTAATCATTTCTTAAAGGAGTTGCTAATTTTTCACCTATTGTACGAAAGCCATGAAATAAAGGTGTCCCTTCAGCACATGCTGACTTTGCTGCAGCCTCTCTTAGGTGCCAGAGCTCAGTGGCCCAGGATTTATAGAAAAGTGAGTGTTAGAGGTCTTTAACAAAAGGATGTCTCCAACCCTGATTCCAGACCTTGAAATATAACAGAGGGATTTTTCACAGATACCTATAAGGTTTCTTCCCCTTGCATAAGCATGGAATATGCAAATTTCCTGCCTGTCTTGGGTTGTCCTTCCCTAGATTGGGGAAAGCACCTTCCCAGGTGCTTTGAGCATCACCAGAGCTCTCTCCAGACTTCTGGGAATCAGGTACCATCTGCAACAGCTTCAGGTTACGAATCTTGTGGCCTCCGGAACAGACAACAGAATTACCACAAAAATGAGTGATAAAAATCACAGGCACGGAGCCCTGTGCACCCTGTGCCATGAGCAGAACCCTGGGGTGCTGCAATATCCCTGTCCAAACCCTGACTACATGGTGGGAACACGAGTGTGTGCTCCACCTTGAGCCAGTTTTCTGGCTGCTTTGGTCAACATCTCCTGGAGCCTGGCTCTGCATTTCAGTGAGGTCATTTCTGCTCTGACTTGTCCAGGAAAATCAGGGGCTCCCGCCTCTCCACATGACTTTTGTAACCAGCCTTTGGCTTCACAGAGCTCATAAATCAGGTCCGGGCACCTCAGGAATTTGGGAGGTTTGTGGTGCAACGGAGGTGCTGGTGCATGTTGGGTCTGAAAGCACAAAAGCCACCAGCTCAGTTAAAAGGCAAATCACGTGTCTGGAGGGAACATGCTCCCTGTGCCAGGGGAAGGGCAGGGGTGAAGCTCTTGCTCAGCCCATGGGGGATAAGAGCCCTGCAAGGGGTGATGAAGAACATGCAAAACACACCTGGGGCCTGTGAGGGCTTGAAAGGAGGGTGTGCTGGCCCTGCTCTTGGGCAGGCAAAAGCCAGCAGAGCAATTGCACGTGGCTGATAAAACCACCATCCCTGGAATCTTTCTGCATCAGGGCTTGAGAAAACCAAGCTGAACTGTCTGGGCTTGTACCAGCAGCAGTTGGGAAGGGGCTCTGTGGGCACAGGGACATCCAAGGATGTGCTCAGAGCTTGGCTTAGAGATGTTCTGCATGGACTGAAGGGGATGCTCAGACTTGGCAGAACATCCTGCCCATCCCCTCTGCCAGGCACTGGCAGTCCTGGAAGGTGCCTGCTAATCTCTGGGATGTGGGTACTGCTGGGAGGGAGCTGGATCAAGGTAAAATCCACTGCATGCCACAGGGACCCCCAGGGAATGTGCTTTGGTGACCACAAGCTGCCCACCGTCCTGGGCATGCCCACCTTTTCATGTGTGGTTAAGTGGAGTGATCTTTCAAAGAAATTCCAGCTGTCCTGGTGAACTGCAGGAATTGCAGGGCTGGGAAGGCTGGGAAAGCTGAGCTCCCTGCTGTCAGCTGCAGTCTCCTCACTCTGTCTGTCTGTCTGTCCTCAGCCTTGCTCCTGCCAAGTGGGATTTAGCCATGTGCCAACACTGTGTTTGCATTGGGGGAAAAAAGGAATAATTCAGACTGACAAAGTTGCTTGAAATAGGCTTTTCAAAGAGGCACTGGCTCCCCACAATGTAAAGAGTTTAAGCTCTCACATGATGGATCAGGTTGTGCAATTCCTGCAGGAATCAGCACTGGCTCTACCCAGTCCTAGGGGGAGGAAGACCCTGGGAAAGCAGCCCCACGGAAAGGTTTGGGCTGCAGAGCTGCTGACTGGGGAGTCCTTCCACAGGTACAGAAAATAATGGCTTCAAAAGCAAAATGCCAGTTCCTACAAGAAAGTCATTTACAGCCATAATAATCCCAGTGCAAATCAGCCCCTTGGAGTAACCCAAAATTGCTATTGCTGGTCCCATGTTTCCTTCAGAAGATTTGAGGGATGGAAAAATCCTTTTGTCAGTTGTTTATGTTTGTTTTCTTCATATACCTCTAATATCTTCCAGAAAACCCAAAAGCCCAGCATTACCTAGTTAGAAATTCTGTGTGCCTCAAATGTCTCTCTTTATATTTCACATTTAATTTAAATTGATACATTAAAACATAGAAAACCTCAGGAAAAGGAGTCTATCTTTTTCCTAGTACCCCATGGAATTCCTGAGCAGGTGCTATCACTGCTGAGCAAAGGTTAAACAGGCTTTGTCTGTCTCATTCATTAAACCAAATCTGAGAGACCCTCCCGCACCAAAGTCAAACAAGATAAACCCCAAAATCCTGCAAAATATTCTCTTTGGGATTTGCTTCTTGCTGTGTGGGCCAAAAACCAGCTGGATTTTTTTCCTGCCCTCCACACAGCAAAATAAGCCTGAGAAAGCACTTTTATACCCTCCTAATTCTGGCCATGACTTGCAGCATCCTCAGGGACTGATGCAAGACCCTGCCAAGGGCTGTTGCATCAGAAGAAAATAGCAGGAACCAGTTGGCTCTGCCCCGTTTTCCCCCCAAAATTGCAGACTCTGCTTCCTCCCTCCTCACAGGAGGCTCTTTTTGTGGAGGAAAGGGACTTAAACTCGACCCAGCAGGCACGAGGCTGCTCCAGGCAGAGCTGTCCTGGTGTCTCAGGAAAGGGAAGTTCTGCTGCAGAACAAGATTCCTGCAGAAACACAATTTATGGCAACTATTGGATTTAACCACCTGCCTGTTGTGGCCTGTTCTCCGCTGGGAAAAAGGCTCCAGCCCGGAGCCTCTGGATGCTCTGCTGATTTATGCAGGGGATTAGGCAGGGGAGGATGCTTTTATTTGATTTTCCTTGTCCTTATTAAATGAATTCCAGCCTTTCTGTGGAGCTTTTCTGGCACACACCCTGCTTTGTGTGCCACAGTCTCCCGGCGCCAGTCCTGATCCTCTGAGCATCGACCTGCTCCATCCTCACTCCCAAAGTCCTGCCAGGATGGGAGCTGGAAACACACAGATGTGGGGGAAAGTCCTGTCCCACCCACCTCTGAGAATGCAGATGGAGATGGAAGGACAAAATGAATCTCATGGCTAGTTGGCTTCAGTTGTGACAGAAACAGGGACTGGGGAGAGATGGGGAACTGGGGACAGAGAGGAAAGTTGACCTGAAATGGAAAAGGGATCTTGAGCCTGCTTAGATCAAGGAGCAAAAGGCATGTCAGGAGTGTAGGGAGGAGATTCCATGCCACACACATAGTTTGGTGGTGGGGCAGGTGGAGGAGTTGGAAATCCTTCCCTGTACACATCACCCCAAAGGGGTGCAGGAGGGATTGGGCCAGAACCTTTGGACTGCAGTGCCTTGGGAAGTGGAGGGCTCTGGGTACAGCTGTTCAAAGGCCAGCCTGGACTCCCTGCACCGTTTGGGTGATGTTCCCCACGTTTCCAAGCTGATGCAGTTCCCCCTGGAGCTAAAGGATTTGGTAGGACACAGGCAGTGCACTGACTCACCGCCCCTCCTCAATAAACCACCCTGGCTCTTTCCAGCCCCGCTGGCCTCCAGGTGCAGGGATAAAGGTGAGGGATTAGGCAGGAATGAGGAACCCCAGCACCAGCCTGTGCCTGCCTCCAGCTGAGCCCTTCTGCAGGCAGGTCTGTGCCTGGGGAGAGCTGCAGCCTCTCCTGGGGCTGGGCTGCACTGAGGAGCATCACCAGCTGTGTGGTTTTGTCTGATACGCTCCGATTCACTGATAAAACCTGTCCCACGGCTCTGTGACCTTCCTGGCAGAATGGGGCCATTCTCTGAGGGATGTCCCATGACAGTGGTGTCACACAGGACTCTGGGCCCTGTGTGGGCTGTGTAGTTTCTTTATTTCATGGTGTCCTGAGAGATCCAAACCCTTTTTCATGGATGCCACAAGTGAGCAGGAGGAGCCAGTCTATGAAGGCAGAGGGGAATGGGCAGCTGGCATTGCACAAATACATCCCCTGTGCCCTCCTCTTCCAGCTGCCTGTCCTGGTCTCTCCCTTTGCACCTGGAGCGCAGGGAAGAGCCATTGTATTACATCCAGGAGCTGGACTTTGATGATCCCTGTGGGTCCCTTCCAACCCGGGATATTCTGTGATTCTATGATCCTAAATCAGAGTTTGCATGGGATAACACACTGCTCTCACTGGCTGGTGTGGGGACAGCCTGGAAAACAGGAACAGCACCTCCTGGATGTCCTGAGCCCACCAGCCCCAGGAACTCAGCCACCATCTCTCTCCCTCTGGGTTGCTTCTCACCAGTCCTGAAATGGAACAGTCTATCCTGTGGGAAGCATGGAGCTGTCCTGAATGCCATGGAAACCCAGTTTACACTCCCAGGCAATGCCAGCCAGCCCTGCACAGCAGGTAGCAGAGTAAATATTGGTTTTCAAATGGGGCCTCATTCCCCTCTGCTTCATCAGTGGGGTGGGTGACGTGTGTGGTGTCAGCATGTTCACGTGGGGATAATGAAATCTGTACCTTCCACTGAAAAACCCCGCTGTGCCACCGCTGTGCCACCTGGGGTTTGCCCTCCTGGGTGGCTCTGCCTTTTCTAGGACCAGAAATGACATCACAGGTCAGGAAACCAAGGTGGTTATTTTTAGAGAGCAGTTCATGTCCCAGGGACAGAAACACCATTAACAGGTGCTACTTTCACTGGGATTGCGGGTTAAAATGACACATTTTCTTTAGAATGAGTCAGTGGTAGGCAGATACGGGACAATCCCCTATTGCATCATGTCTTCAAAACACCCTGAAATGTGTTCAGAAGTGGATGTGATGTCTTTTAAAAACTAAATTACCTTAACTACTGGGGTATGAACCCCCTCCAAGAGCCAGAGCAGGAGGACAGTGTTGTGAGGAGGTGCTGAGCTCTGTAGATGACAGTGTCCTGCTGCAAGGGAAAAAAAGTGTTATTCCCATTTCGTGGTCCCTAAATTGCCAGCCATCCCTAGAGGGTCTGCTGAGACTTTGGGGGTTCACAGGGAAGAGTGAGAAAGAGGCAACTTGATATAATGACAACCACGGAGAAGAGATTTCCCATGTCTCCTGCTCCTGTCATCCATGGTTTCTCATGCCCATCATGACCAACAGGATGACACCAGAGCACAAATCCCACTACACAAACCTCTAGGAGAACATTCCTGATCAAGAGGGTGGTTAACACACCCAGTTGGACCTTTTCAAGCCCTTGAGAATGAACAAATATTTTCTTTTCTTTTGCAAAACCACAAGGAATCTTGCCAGGGCCATCGTTTCCTGAGGGTAAATGTTTAGCAAGATAAGGGATGGATGGAGATATCTTTACTGAGGGGTTCAGGAAACCAGACTGAACCAGAGCAGGACACACCAAATCCTCCCCAGTGCCCTGCACGGACTGGTAGAGCCTTGTCAAATGCCTGGACAGCAGCAGGGAGGGTAATAAATCCATAATCTGAGCCCAAAGGCTGTCACCACTACCAGGAAAAGCAATGCCAGCCAGTTGTGGAAAAACCTACTCACCCATCAGGCTGGGGTCAGTGGGTTTTTGGGACGATAAACAGAACTAATTTCATCAATGTCATTGTTATCAGGCCTGAGGGAGGTAAAAATCAAACACTAAGGGTCACTCCTTGCCCTTTAAGTCCTCAGCTGTAAAAGGTGGGCACGGGAGGACGGGGAGAAATGATCCATATCCACTCTTTCCACAAGGCAGGTCGACTCGCTCCAGCCATCTCTGCTGGCCATGGGGGGCTTGGACATGGCTTTGGAAACTCCACAGCCACCCCAGTCAGTCTCTTCTCATGCCTCGCTCTCCTGGCAGTCAGGAAGTTTACTCTAAAGTTAAAATTAAGTCTTTTCCTGGTAATACATAAGGCAGCCTGCTCACCCTCCCTGCCACGAGATCCTCCCCCTCCTGAACACCGGCCGGGTGAGCCCAGGTGGATGTGCTCCCTTGGGAAGCGAGCCAGGACAAGTGGTGCTGGATGAGGGCATTGGATCCTCGATGGCACAAAGAGCCAGTGGGACACCAAGCCCTGCTGTGCCACAGCCTGCCTTTGTCTCCCTGGCGATACCATCTGCCCCCAGCACTTCCTTCCCCCAAAAAACGAAACTCTGAAATGTGCTGAGGTCCTGGGAGGGTTTGTACTGGAACCGAGTGCTGGGGGTGTTAACAGAGAACTGGCATCTTTAAATGAACCTCCACCTGCTTTGTGGGGACAAACAGGACTGGTGGCTGGGCAGCCCTTTCAGCACCCGCCACACGCTCTGCCCTGGAGATGGTGGTCCCCATAACAGCGTGGGCACCTCATGGCAGAACAATCTCCTTGGGTGACATGAGTGTGCTTGGGCTTGATGTCCAGCAGAACCACGGGATTACCAGCGAGTCTCCACTGGAGCCGCTCTCTCGGTCACCTCATTCCTGCGCATTTCCAAAGGGGGAGGCACTACCTGAAGCAGTGAAGGCTGGAGAAGCTGCAACCCGGGGGATTTCCCCTCCTGAACCCCCTCGTGCCCGCTCTCCTCCCTCACCCCAATGTGCAGAGCTCCGTCGGAGCGCAGCTGATGCAATTCCTCGGCAGTGGTTGCAGCATGGAGCGAGCCCGTGGCTGCACCGGAGCTGACACCTGCCGGGGCTCCGCAGCCACTGCACCCTTACTCCATCGCGGCCAGGGTTGCATCAGACTCCCGGTGTGAATAATGGGGAGGCAAAACGCTCCTGTACATTAGGGCTTTGAAGGTATTTTTGGCCGCTTTGCTCTGTGAGCAATACGACCTTTATTGATCTGGAACGTGCTTCTCTTTTCTCACCCCGGACTCTCCGGGGTTTCCTTTCACTCAGTTCATTTCTATCAGGTTCACCCAATTATCTGTACATCCCTTTAGAAATTATAGAAGGTGCTGAGCCCCACATTGTGCCCTTGGACCCAAACTCTCAACAAAACTCTGATCCCAGGTGAGGAGAGCCAGGGACCTGTGCAGTGACATTGGCATTTAAAGTGCTTCTGGTACATAGATGAGTGGAAAAATATCAAAACCAGTCCATAAATAAGTTGGGAACAGAGCAAAACAAGCCTGGTAACAGGTAAGGAAAAGCAGCCTCAGCTGGTATCAACCAGACTCCATCCCTGATATTGTGAATCCTGCTTGCACAGGGAAGATTAAGCATCTCTAAAGAAGCTTATGTAGCCTAATTAATGGTTCACCAGCCTAATTAATGAAGATCCAGGACAGATATAAAGTCAGACTAAGATTTCTGCTTCCTCATCACCGTTCTGGGAGCTGGATGCAACCGGAGCAGATTGATGGGGGCCAGTGTCACACCCAGGAGGTGTCACAAGAGCTGGGCAGAGATTTTCTGGGCAGTTGCTGGAACGTTTTAATCAGGAGCAGCTTCAGCGCTGGGCTGGAAAATCCTGCCATGGCTCAGTGACACCACAGACACCTGACACACTTGACATATCCCCATGAAAGCTGCTCTGATGAAGCAGTGGAAGCAAAGCCCAGTCCCTGCAGCAGCCTCCGAAGGATAAAGGACAAGCAAAGGAAGGCAGTGACACGTGCAGAGCAATCTGGCTGCTCTACAAGGAAGCTCGAGTGGAACAGCAGGAAAACAATCGCTCCTCCAAGAGCCCTGGTCCTCCTGAGCTCACTCACAGCCATGAGCACACACGTGTGCTGAGATTGAGTTACCAAAAGCTTCCTCTGAAGAGAAGCTCTGGATTCTGGTGCTTTTGAGGGTGGTGGTGAATTGGAAAGCCACGTTCAGCAAACAGTGGGAGCAGATCTCTCCCACGTGGCAGCTGTTCATGGGGAGCAGCTGAAAGAACGCAGCAATTCTGTGCTGCTCTGGGAGAGAAGGTGCACGCTCCATGTGGGATCCCTTGGCAGCACAGTCAGCATTCCCTCAGAGGCAGGTTCAGCTGTTTTACACAAATCAGACCCTCTGTATTTCTCCCAGTTAAAATAGAGCTCAGGGAAGGGAGAGACACAGACTCCTTTGCTCTGGCTCCGTGGTGGAGACTTTCTTACTTATTTGCTCCAGTTTTCATTTCAAAAGTGCAGGAACCCCAACGAAATCCCACTGGAATGGCAAAAGTAAGGGCTTTCACGGATCCACTGGGAATTTGTGGCCTCAAGTATGGCAATTTGCTGATGGATTTAGATGAATGTCCCTCAGGATGTGGATCTGAGTACAGCCACTTCCCTCCAGGGAAGCCTCTGCCTTCCTCGGCTTCCTCTGTGTCCAAGATAATAAAGTACTGATTTCCAAAGAGAAAATCCAGGAAGCCAATTGAATGGGTGTGAGATGTTATCAGCTCCAGGTTATAAATGAGCCTTGAATGGAGCAAAGGACTGTGGCTGCCTTGCAGCGGCTGCCTGCCTGTCCCCAATCCACTTCCAGGGGCTCCAGGATTAAGCAGGGGCTGAGGGGCCTCTGCTGGACTGTGAGCACAGTCAGGATAGACACCCAGAATTCCCAACTGTTTCAAAGTCAGCCTCGGTTATGGACATGCCTATGATCCCCAGGTGTATTTGCCTTCAGAGAGGAATGACTCTGGCTGTCACCAGAGCCCGGAGGGCACATTTTGGGTGGTTTTCTCCCTATTTTACATATGGAAAGGAGGGAAATTGCAGCCTGAGCCTGGAGAGGATCGAGGGACCTCTACTTTGACTCATTACTTGAAGCTTTTCTGCATGAAAGCTGCTCCCAGTTACCAAAGGACAGGATGAGTGGAAATGCCCTCAATTGCACCAGGATAAGTTTAGATTAGGTCTTAGGAAACTTTTTTTCATGGAAAAGGGTTGTAAAACAGACTGCCAGGGTAGTGGTGGAGTCCCCAACCCTGGAAGTGTTCAGAAAACATGTGGGTGTGGCACCTGGGGCCATGGTTAGTGGTGACCACTGTGATGGTGCTGATGGTTGGACTTGACCTCAAAGGCCTTTTCCAACCCTAACAATTCCCTGATTCTCTGAGTTACTGACCACACAGTTGAAGAAAATCATATTTCCTGGGCATCCTGATGCGTGCAGGGCACACAGAGCACTTGGACCCCTGGGGCTGCTGACCTACTCCAACACACAATCCAGGTGTCACACTGCCATGGTTTTGTGTTCCCTTGGAGTGCTCTCCTCTCGCTCCTCCACCAAAATCCCACCAGCATGGTTTGACTCCCCACCCCTGGAAGTGTTCAAGGCCAGGTTGAGGGGGCTTAGAGCCACCTTGGATAGTGGAAGGTGTCCAGACTTGGAACTGGATGGTCTTTAATGTCCCCTCCAACCCAACCCATTCCAAGATTCTTTGATTCCCCATGAGCAGCCCCACAGATGTCTCTGTTTGCAGGGTTTATCTTCATCCTTATCCTTCTCTACAGATGGAGCTGGGATAGTCCAACCCCAGCAATTCCAACCATTGCAATGCATTTTTGGTTGATTTAGTTACTGTGCTGTCAGCATGTCCTCCCGCCTAATCTGTGGCATTAATTCCTTCCTTGCTACTGGCTTCAGAAAGCATTAACAAGGGAAAAATAAATCAAGTGTTAGAGCACAAAGAAGACTTGTGGGAAAAAGCTTTTGAGCCTTTTCTGAGGCTTTCATGCCTGTTATTCTTTACTTTGCTGATACAGCTGGATTTACCATCCTGTTGAACGAGCATATTCCAGACTATAAAAAAATAACAAAGTAAAACCACGTGCTCTTTGTATAGGTCAGAGCTGGAGAGGGGCTGCCAGATACAACAGCCCAGGACGACTTCAGAGCAGCAGAATGAAATGTGCAAACACAGGCAAAGTCCAGCTCAGGCCACGTTCCTCCAAACAAAGCAGGAACAAAACCTGAGACAGAACAGAAATGGGAGCGGGGACAACCCTCCGTGGGAATGTGTGTGTGGGCCTGAACTCAGAGCCACATCTGCCTGCCAGCTGTGTGCAGATGTTTGGGTGAGTGTGGGAATGTGGAGTGGCCTTTCCCTGTGGAAAGAGCTCACCTCAGTCAGTTGTGGAGCATTAAACCCATGTTTTAGGGCACATTGGTGCTCTTGTGTCTGTGGGCTCACCCATACACTCACAGTGTCCATCAGACCCCTCGGAGGAAGACTCCTCTCTTAAGGCACCCTCATGGATACAGAGATCCCTCACCATATATTTATATATTTATCCCTGAGAAGTTCACGCCCTGTTCCGTGCTTATATCATGCTTTGCATTTTCAGAGTGCAGTGCACAGATTTTGTTGTCCTCCCATGCTCTTTCTTCACATCAACCGTGAGAAACCAGACCATGGAGTTCAAGGGATCAGAGAACTCACACCAGGAATGTTCTGCCCCACGAAGTTCCCCACGTGCTGACCCCAAACATCTGGAACTACACCCAGATACGTGGAAAACTAAGGTTGGAGAGTGCAATTTGAGCTCAGAGGATGTCTGAACACCCACTTATGGGAAAAAGCATGAATGATGAAGGGCCAAAAATGGGGCAACTGGAGCAGGGTGTGCAGGAGGTGAAGGACTTCTTGCTCCCTCAGCAAACCAACGCCTGGTGAAGGCTTTGAGTGTTAATTTCATAAAGATGCAGCTTTTCCTTGTCAAAGTCCCCCTAAAATGGTTTTGGAAGATGTGGCCTAGAGGAATGTGTGACCTGTAGAATCAGGAGGGGACGTGTTTCCACACACTGCCTTCTTGATGTCGAAGCCCAGGGAGCAGCAGGAGACTTCCCAGCCTGTCTGCAGCTCCAGGGGACTCGGCAGAGCTCCCACACCTTTTGTTGGCTGAGAAATTGCCCTGTTCACTTGACCTGGTCTCTCCACAGTTCTGTTCCCTTCCTGCACATGGACATGGACACGCTGCAGCTTTTGTTGTAGCCACAGTGTGTTCAGGACAACCAGAAAACAGCAGAAGGTCGGGATGTTCATGGTGTGTGACCTCAAAACAACTGTCCCAGCTTCCCTTCGTGTTTCAGGGCTGTGTTTCCCTGACTGGAGGAGTGAGTGCAAGTGGGTGTTCAAAGCAAAGGCTCCACAATGCAATTCCCTGGGACAAACTGGATGTTCGGGATCATTTGGAGGGTGTAGAGCTGTACCTCAGTGGATATTCTCACTGGTTTGGGGCTGGGCAATGGGCTGGAGCGATGAACATCACCCTGCTTCCAGCACTGTGGGGTTTTTTGGGATTTCAGGGGCACACATCATGGTTTTACTCCTTCTGCTCCACAAGAAACAATCACAGAGGCAATTTTGAAGTGCAGTGGGATGAAACTCACAGCCAAGAGATGTCTTACATGCTGGTTAGGTGGTCACAGGAGGCGTTTTCCCAGCAATATCCCCGTGGGCTCAGCATCTGTGTGAAATACCCTGAAAAAAAACAAATCATCATTATTCCTTCCCCATCATCAAGGGAAAAAGCAGCTGCCTGGCATCACCTCTCAGTGCCCACCCTTCCTCTGGCTCTCCACACTGGAGACTTTCCTGGACAAACCCCAACCCCAAAAGTTTGCAGCTGGAAAGCAAAACGCTTTTGCAGCGCCCCATTCCCTGAGGAATTCTGCCTGGGGTTTATTCTGATTTCTGTGCAGGGCCCCCCTGGGGTGGCAGAATCTCTGAGGCTGGAAAATTGCTGGGGGATCATCCCAGCCCACCCTGTGCCCACCTTGTCCCCCAGCCCAGAGCACTCAGGGCCACATCCACGAATTCCTCGGACTCCAAACCAACCTGGGCAGCCCCTTCCCAGTGTTTAATCACCCTTTGGGTGAAAAAAAATCCCTCACGGAATC
>JAWWEW010000020.1:18384077-18411553 GCA_035583185.1 Anabacerthia variegaticeps | reverse complement strand
AGCTGTGCCAGTGTGAGCTGAGTTTGATTCCTCATGTAGTCCTGTCATTTCCCAGCTCTCTGCTCACCTCTCCCTTGAGTATAGAGTGCCCATCCTAGAAATGGTGGAGAACCTCCAGAAAGAAGTGGAAATGAGAGATGTGTTACAAATCTATTGAAGCCAAAACTTTTATTTAATGTGTGATTTTTGTACTTGGGTGTTACTTGACTGAAGGAAAGGGTGTCTTCCCAGCCATGGCAGGTCAAGATGTCCATCTTCAAAACTGGTTGCTTCACCTTCCTGGGCTCTTCCAGTGCTGCACAAAACCAGTTTTAGCATGCCTTAAGAAGACAGTTTGTATCTATCCACAGAGCCAACTTTGCTCCGGATAACTGGCATTTGCTGCCTCGAGATTCCTTGGGATAAACAAGCCATTAACTCAGACCTGTCAAAGTAGAGAGGTGCCAAAAGTAGGTTTTGACAAGAGTGAAGGTGTAAATAGCTCCTGTGGAACTGGCCTGAACTCCTCTGCTAATATTTCCTTAACCTTTGGCTTCTCACTTTCGCTGCTCATGTTTATATTTGCATGAGAGAAGAGGAGTTGGGGTGTGTCATCCAGTGGACTCAGGCAGGATATGTGGCTTTGGTCCTGACTTTGGGATTGTCTTGACTGTGGGATTAGTCAGAGCACAGTTTTGGGAGGGCTGGAACTCCCTGCAGCTGATACTTTGAGGTGTAAGGGGAAAGCAGCCACTTTTGATCACTTTTCATTTGCTGTTTGACCTGTTGAGCTCCTGCTTAGGAGCTCCATGTCCTCCCTTCAGGTGGGAAACCCTAAATCTGCCCGGGTTGGTCCCTTTTCACCCTGTCTACAGAGTGTGGGTGCCTGTTGTCTGTGTCTCCTCTAGCACAGGAATTGAGAGGGTGGTTTGGGATGAGCTGTGCAGAGATGGATACCCTGGCTCTGCCTTGGCCCTTGCCTGAGGCCACCCAGTGAGTCATCGAGCCTGTCTTACCTTTTTCTCTCTCCCTGCAAAATGGGGGCATTGATCCTGCCTGACAAAGGGGGATTTGGAGGTTTAATTTTCCTACTGTTAATGTAGCACTGAAGGGATTCTGGTGTGGAAGGTGCAGGGGGGCAGAGAGAGCAAAAACCCCACAGAGTCCAGAACAGGCTGGGTTAGGAGGATGCTTCAGAGCACAGGATCCCATGCTCTGCAGAAATCCAGGGATTGTCCTTTTGAGTAGCTCTGGGAGGCTGAGGGAAAACTATTTGATTCACCAGTGGCTTGTTCCTGTCCCTCAGTATGGTTCTAAAAGCAGCTGGGATTTGTCCTGTTACAGGAAGCCAAGTTTACTCTGCTCTTGAAGAAGTGGGGGTGAGAGAAACCCTCCAGATTTATGGAAAGCTCTTTAAGAAGTTCAAGGATTAGAAAGACCTGCCACTGTGCAGGCTGAGCAAGGCAGAAGCTGCTGTAATTACTGTCACTGTCCCTCCCAGCTCCCCCAAAATAACTGCTGGATCCCTGCTCAGCCTCAGCCAAACAAAGGGGATGAACTCCAGTGTGTTACATCCCTGCCAGTCTCACATGGGCAGGAGGAGGAAGTGATGCTCTCCATCCGTGCTGGGGGAAAGGGCTGGTGTTTCAGCCAAACCCTTGGTTGGAAAACTCCTCACTGGAGAGCAGTGGTGACATCCAGCTGCAGGGAGAGTGAGGGCTGGAGGTTGTTTGGGTTTTGTGAGCCATTGGAGAATCCATATGAGGCTTCGTTGGCCCCACCACTGATGGTGCAAGTTTCCTGCTCGTGGGTTTGCAGATGTGTTGCTCTAGAGCTGGTTTAGGGTATTCCATGGCCAAGGGAGGAGGAAATGAGATGTGTACAGGCTCTGCTCATCCTGCACCTTATCCCACCTGGGAGAGCAGCCTCAGGTGTAACTCACCCTGCTGGAGCACAGCCCTGGAGCTGAGGATGGTCTGCATGTCCTGGGAGCTGCAGGATGCCCTCAGCATTCCCAGGCCCTAGGTGGACTAAAACCAAGAGGTGGACTAACACCAAGATATTTCATTGTGCTGCATTGTTCCAGCTGGTGAGGAAGGAGCCAGGTGGGCAAGGTGAGTTCCCATTCCCACCTTGGAGCAAGCTGGAGGTCCCACCCAGCACTGCCCTTCATCCCAGGTGCTGTCACATGTCCCCTTGGCTGCCACACCACAGTGGCAGGAGGCATTTGCAGACATGGATGCCTTGTTGTTTCCTGGTAGGTAAAAGATAGACATTTTCTAAGTGAGCATCATAAATTGCATGGGTGGAAGTGCCCTGGAGAGATGATCTCTCTCTCTCCCTGCCCCATGTGGGATCTGCTCCATTTGAGCTCCTGACGTGTTTGGGTGGACGTCTGTTCTTCAGCCTTGCTGGAATTTTGGGAACGCCCGTGCCCTGGTCCCAGTGTTGGAATCCAACAAGGCACATCTCCCCATCCTTGGGCAGAGCTCCAGGAGCTGCATTAATGAGGCAGCTGGTGGAGGAGCCTGGGAGGGGATGGCTTTGTTTTAATCCTAACCTGGCTGAGCGTGAAAATCAACTCTCTGCTGCCTCTTTGCTTTTCCATATGGCATCTTGATTACAGTCTGCTGGGGAAGGGGAAGGGGAAAGGGCAGAGAAGACTTGGAGTTGCACAAGGGATTTTTTTTTTCCCCTGTTTCCTTTAAAACTATGATCACAACACCTGCTGCATTTCACTTCCTTCAGCATTTTGCTCTTCTGCCTGCTGCTGTTTTGCCACAGAGGTTTCCTGTTTCTGAAGTCAAGCACTTGCTTATTTGGGATTGCCATTAACCTGGGATGGCTGGTGACAGTGAGGGTCAGCTTGGGGGATAGTGGTATTGGGAGAGTGAACACTTTTGGGAACACTAAATGGAAGGGGCAGATTGTGTAGGTTTGTTGGTCATGGTGGGGAACCATCCCTGGTACAACAAGACTTCACACAGCAGGCCATGCAATAATTCCATGTATCCAATGTGGTAGCAGTGTGACCTGGATGAATGGCAGGGGGTGGACATTTGGGTGCAGGCTGGTATTGAACAAACTCAGTTGGGTTTGGAAGATGTCATTTTAGTGCAAATAATGGAGTTACAGAATTAATTATTCATTAAGAAATGTCTGGACAGGAGAGACACAGTTTCCATTCCTGTTCACGTGGGAAGGGTCACGTGTGCCCCGTTTGGGGTGGGTTTGGTGTTTTGCTTTGTTGGATTCCAAAGACAAGATGACTGTACAGGGACCTGAACTTGCAGTTCTAGGAAATTTAGTTACTCCAGCCCCACAGTTTAAATTTCAGATAGTTCTGTTCTCCTTCCTGGCCTACAGGTCATGCCACAGACCATGTTGGTGCCATGAGAGGCTCAACTGTAAAACCCTTCTGAAGAGAAAACCTTGAATATCTGTGAGTAACATCCCTGTGCCCTGTCTGCTGGAGAAATGGAGCTCCATTTTCTCCTAGCACAGAGCACAGTGGTGCCAGGCTGCTTGACAGAGTTAAAAGTTGCTATATTTAGCAAGATGGAGCTGTGTTTCCTTGCATTTTGCATGCACAAAGATGATCCAAACACAACAGATCCCAGCCCGTTAGAAGCTGTGCCAGCAGCTGACTTTGACTCAGTGGAGCCACCTTATCTGGAGTGTGATGCACGAGGTTTCCTCAGTCCATGAACTGTTTGTTACTCTGCCTTAGAGCAGCAATATTTTAACCTAATTGCCTCATTCCTTCCTAGAGAGAACATCCTCACTCAGCTCTGCGTGGCCCAGGGAGGAGGAGGCAGGGAGCATCACTGGGCTCCAGAGCTGGCAGTCCCTGCTCTGCAGTTCTTTGTCTTCTGAGCCCGTGCAGCTCCCTCCCTTTAATTCTGGAATGTTAATGATCCCACCTGTAGCAGTTGGGTGAGATGTGGGGCTATGAATAGCCCGGGGTGTGCCCTGTTTGTGGAGAGAACTGGAGCAGTCACTGCAGAGCAGGATGACACTCAGCACAGCTCTGTGTCTGATTGAGGCCTCTTCTTGCTCTCAGCAATGATCAGGCCCTGCCACACTGGGTAGAGAGGGGTATTGTGGTGTAAAGCAAGGAGATTTTCAAACCAGAGACCTTGTGAGCTTGGGCTGTGCTAGATCAGGATGTACAACTGTTAATGGACTTCCCAGGGGATTTGATTTGAGGCTTTTGTGCCTTGTGGTAATTTTGTATTCCCTTCTGTCCTTCCTACCTGAGTGTGCAAACACGGGGTGCACGGTCTGTGTGTGCCACTGCCCCCAACCCTTGTGCAGTCACAAGTGTGGACACTGAGCACAAATCCTCAGCTGCTTTGTCCTGGAGTGCCCCTTGGGGGTGTTCTCTGCATCATCACTTTTATTATTACTGAGTATCTCCAAGGTTCACCTGAGCATCCTCTGGCTGAAGGAATGAATGGAAAGGTAAGCTCCTGGAGTTCTGTAGCCACTGGGACATGGAATGCTGGAATTTGGAGGCTGAGTTCAGGTCTGGTATGTTACTATAAGTGCCAGAGTAAGTCCCTAACCAACAGCAAATTCCTTATGGAGCAGTTCTGATCAGACTCATGCTTTGCATGTGTAGAGCTAGTCCTTATCCAGACTTTTAATCTATTTTTAAAAAAATCTGGAGAATTTACAGCTCCCTCCCACATGTCTGCTTACCAGTGTCAACCCCATGAAGTAGAGCATTAATCATAAAGTCTGTGGAACCATTTCCAAAATGCTTGTTTGGGACCATGAGCAATGGTACAGGTAAAAGGGGGCAGTTTGCATTTGGGAGACAAGTCTTGGAGCTTGCAGGAAGATCCTTCTGGAGCTGCCATGAGGTCCTGCCTGACTGTGCCATTCGTTTGTGACTTTGAGTTAATTGCACATTTGTGGCAACTTGTTTATTAAAACACACACATCAATGAAACCTTTTATTGTTCAGAATTGATTTTTGGCTTGGAGGAAACGTGTCTGAGAAATCAGGCACAAGATACTCTCTGAGAACAGGATTTTATCATTCGTGTTGGGTTTTAATTCCTTCTCTCCTTAAAAAAATAAAAAAGATTGTTTAAGGGGTGCCATCCTTTGGAATAGTAATGTGGGAGCTTTGTTCCAGAAAGAGAAAATAATCATTTCAGATCTTGATGAAATTAGTACTAGAGGTGCTGTTCTGCAGAGGGATACTTAAAAACCCAGTAAATCCCTAGAAAACCCAACTCTCTGCTAGAGTAAAGAGTCCAGGCAATCAATATTAATTCAGTCTTCCCCCAACACTGCTGTTGTGCTTGGAGTTTCTCATTATGACTGGTGTGAGGTTGTCATTTTCCATGGTGAATAAGGGCCCTTCTTTTCTCTCTCCACAGAAATCCATCACCACAATTCCCAGCTCCCTGCTGCCACTTCAAGAGTGGCAGGAGGGTTGTGCCTTCAGGTTTTGCTGCTGTTTTCAACCTCTTTATTTAGGCCCTGATTGTGCAATCACTTAACACACGTTAATGCTGCCCGTTTGGGGAGCCTTGCTGGGTTCAGTGGTGCCAACTGTGTGTGCTTGGGAGACTCCTCAGGGAGTGAAAATGGGATGGATTAATCCGTGGGGGCAGAGAACACACACAGCAAAACCCTCTTTTCCCTGCAGTTTGGCCAAAAATTGCCTTTGTTTTGAAAGTCCTTGAAGTAGTTTGTGTTCTCTCTCATCAGATGCTCAGGCTGTGGGTGAACATGGAGGAAGGTGCAGCTCATTCCCCTCAGGAATGGTGTGTCCAGCTGCTTCCTGGGAGCCTTTTGGCCCTGACAGATGGGATGTTGTTGCTTGTTTCTGGAAATGGAAGTAGCACATTTAACTGAAAGGTCAGGAAGGCTTGGGAGAGCAGAACAGTGATGTGCAGCTGTTTTTTAGTGTGTAGGATCATGGAATGAATCGTACAATTATGGAGTGATTTGAGGTGGAAGAGACCTTAAAGCTCATCCAGTTCCACTCCCTGCCATGGGCAGGGACACCTTTCACTATCCCAGGCTGCTCCAAGCCCCATCCAGCCTGGCCTTGGGCACTTCCAGGGATCCAGGGGCAGCCACAGCTTCTCTGGGCAACCTGTGCCAGGGCCTGCCCACCCTCCCAGGGAAGGATTGCTTCCCAATATCCCAGTTAAACCTGTTCTCCTTCAGTAGGATAACAACAACGACTTGTTTTGCTGCCGTGCCTTTGTTCTTGAGGAAATCTGAGTAATTTATAAAGCCTTTTCAGTGGTTTGGTGTTATATCCCAAGTGCAACTGGATGAGTAAAGATGTTATGGATATATGATCTCCCAAGATTTTGAAGCAAGGGGAGTTGTCAGACCCCTCTTGGTGCTTGGAGAAGACATCTCATGTTTGGAGTGTCTTTCTTGCAATTGTGGAAGTTAACTGCTATTCATTAAACTCTCCTGAAAAATTAGCTCCTGACTCATATCAGAAAAGACTTCAAGACTTCAGGTGCTGTTAGGGACTAGCTGGCTTATCTAGGAGTAAAATTGCCTGTGGTGCAAATCCCAAGAGTTCCTGGAAGAGCACACACACTGTTCTGCAGGAAAACAGACACGTATTAAGGCAGTGTAGTTCCCCAGGGTTTCTCATTCCAGGAGGAGCTGGACCCAACCAGCTCAGCTGCCAATGACTTCAATAAAAATGGACTGATTCACTAACAGGAAAGGGAATTTCGCTGACAGGTGGAATTTCTTTGTGTTTCAGGGCATCAGGAGGGCCCTCTGGGCGAAGTGGACACCGAATGGTTGCGTGCAAAAGGCAGCTGATCATCTTTGGGGGTTTCCACGAGAGTGCAAGGTGGGTCTCTGGAGTGGCTGGGTTTGAATCCTCTGTAAAACAGGCAACAGGATTTCACCAGCAACAGAAATCTGGGTGATAGTGGAGGGATTGTTCTCAGCAGGACTGTTACCAATTAGACTTTTATGTTAGAAAGACAAGTGATGTCAGTTTAAAGTCTTGGTGAGAAATAGTTGTGCCACTTTGCTGCTCACTGCAGTAGCTCCCCATCCTTGTAGGCAGAGCTCAGTACACACTTCTGGCCTCTGAATCTTGTCAAAGCCTTGTGTTCTAGAAACATCTCCAGTGGGCTCTCACACACCTTGTGAGATCCCAGCTCTGCTGTCACGGGGACTGTGAGGAGGCTGAAGGGAGATTTCCTCCTGTCCTAAGTGGTGACCATACACAAAGCAGTGCTGTGCCCCTTTGCTCTCCCTAGGGATTACATCTACTACAACGATGTGTATGCCTTCAACCTGGACTCCTTCACCTGGAGCAAGCTGGCTCCAGCAGGGATTGGGCCTGCTCCAAGATCCGGGTGTCAAATGACTGCCAGTCCTGAGGGCAGCATAATCATCTATGGAGGCTACTCCAAACAGGTAGGGGACACTTCAGGTTATTCCTCCACAGCCTGAGAACCAAAAGAGGCATCTTGTCTTCTCACTGTGCCTTCCTGCAGCTGTGTGCTGAGTGAGGGGCTAATCTTGGTCAAAAGGAGTTTTGTTTTCCCTGCTGTTCTAATCCAACATAAGGAGTTGATGTAACAGAGGTGGGAACAAGCAACTGGGAGAAATGACATTTTTTTGGCTGCAGTGGAGGTTGCTGCCAGCTTAGAGCACTCTCAGGTAGTACTCTGTTCATGTTCCAGCACTGGCAGGTTAAAAGCAGCAGTTGCCAGGAGACTTGTGTTGTCTTCCATCAGTGAGAGGTGAGGGAGCAGCACTAGTTAGCAAACTCAGTAAGCCAAAGCAGACCTTTGATGAGCACCAGGCTGCCTCTCTCTGCTCCTCACCCTGTTAATCATGGTGATTTCCACCAGAGAGCCCCTCCCCACTGACCAAGCACCGCTGTCTCCGTTCTGGGCAGCAGGAAGTAAATATCTCCTTGAGCAAAAGGCTCCTGCAGAAGCTTTTCATGTTGCAGGGCAGCCTGAGCCCCAGAGCCTGCTGCTCCCGGCTCCGCGGAGAGGCAGCGCTTCCAGCAGCGTGTGGCTGGGGGAGGAGGACGCCTTGTTCTCCTGGTGGGAATAAATGAACAAAGGAGGAAAGCAGGGAAAGGGGAGACAAGGGACTCAGGCTGTCTGTATATTTAGAAGCGTTTGTGCCTCCTCAGGGCCGGTGCTTTGGGCTCTGTCTCATCAGTTGTGCGTTTGATTAACCGGCAGTAACAATACAGAGGCATTTTCCTCCTGGAAGGGCTTTGTCCTGTTCTTTCTCTGTGCTGTTCCCTCACTCTTCTGGGGAGGAAGGAAGCGTGAGCCTGCATGCTCTGCTGGGAGTGGATCTCCTGGCTGATGAAAGCTGGGCTTCAAGTGCACACTGAGCCCCATGGAAGTGTAAAAGTTGAGGCGTGTTTGCAGTTGGTTCTGTTCCCCTTCATGGGGATGGGCTCTGTCCCACGGCTCTGGGTTGGTTTGGGCTAATAAAAATGAAATAGAAGGGATGGGGAGATGCAAAGCTGCCCTCAGCCTTTTGCAGAGCACTGGGCAAGGATAAGAGCTGGGGGAAGTTCCTTTGCAGCTTGGAGAACAGCTTTTAAATTACAGCAGCCACTCCTGCTAGGAATCTGCTTCCTGTGTAATACAGAGAGCTCAGTGGGCTTCTCTCCGATGGGCCGTGCCTGACAGACTCTGCTTTTGGGGCACAAACTGGACAGAATTTTCTCGACAGCTTTCTGGAGCTGCAAAGGCAACAAACTTGCTCCTGAAGATTGAATTCAGCAGGATATAGTCCCTCTAGGAGAGACACAGTTTCATTAAGGTGTGGCTGCTCAATTCTCCTTGTATCTTTGCTTATATTGTGGTGCTGAGTGTCTGGGTTTGCTCTGAAGTGAAGAAAGTGCCATGTGCCTTGTGTGCTCAGCTGGACAGCTCTTGGGAGAAATCTGAGGTGGACCTGGAGGAAACAATACTTAATTGGAATTGGGCAGGCACAGGACAGGACCTGTTCCTTGTCTCCAGCTACAGAGGCAGATATTCAGGAAGGCATTTTGGGGCATCCAAACCAGGCAAGTGTCCAAGCAAAGCAGCATTTACCAAGTCATGTAGAGAATCCTAACACAAGGCAGGACTGAGTTGCACATGTGCTGTAAAACAGGGGCATATTTATGGGGAGGCCTCCTGAGGCCAGAGCTGTTCCAGCCTTGTATGTGGTGGGAATTGGTTTGCAGGGAAGAGGAGGGAAAATCATAATGGCTCCTGTGGTTTAATATGGACATGATGTGGGTGTCCCATTGCTGGAGGAGGGTTGTGATGTGGCAAGGCTGTGTCCTGTGACAGGCAGGGAGCTGGAAAGGCACAAATGGAGATTTGGTCCCTGCTTTGATTTTCTGGACATGGAGCTCTGAATGTGGAGAGTCTGTTTTTAGTAATGTGTGTCAGTCCAGGCCATGTTGCTGAATTCCCTTCCTGTGACCTGAATAAGAAAGTCTCTTCTGTGACTGGGGAAAGAGAGGCAGAAAAGATGAAGTGACTTGTCCAGGGCACTCCAGGACTTGCACTGCAGAGCCAGAACCAGGACTTGGTCTCCAGACATGCCTTTGCTGTGCCTGCCACTGGATTTTGCTGACCAGGTGGTGACAACCAGGGTGAAAAAGCAGCTTCACAACCCTGAGTGTGACTAACTGGAGATCTTGGTGCCTAGTATTTTAAAATGCAGGATTCTTAGCACAATGGTTCATCCATTTAATCTTCAGCCTAGAGATGATAAAGGCAGTTTTTATGATCTCCTGCAGAAGGGGGTGTTGTGGGCTCTGCCTAAACCAGACCTCAGAATCCCACGAGGAGCTCAGCCTTGCTCTCCTGCTGATCTGAAAGATGTCCTCTCCTGTTTCTCGTGCTGGGGCTGGGGTTTGCTGCAGCAAGCTGCATTTTTGGCTCTGTGAAGCACCGAGCCCTCTCCATTGCTAGGCAACGTGAGCACAGCGAGCCTGACTGGCACCCAGGGGCTGGAGCTGGTGCTGCTCCACCTTGCAGGTGCAGCCTCCAAGCCGTGGGTGTGCAAGGCTTTGGGGTGCCAGAGATGATCAGCATATGGGGATTTTGTTGTTGTTGTGTTTTGGTATTTTTTAGTGGCAGTCCCTGCAAAGCTGGAGCGGGTTCTGCTGGTCGATTGCTCGTGGCAGGGCTGAAGTGTTTGCCTGAATTGCAAGGTCTGGTGGGACTGGTTCCCTCTGTAGCTTTGCCTGCTAAGGATTTCTGCTAATTGGGTGTATTTTACCACTGTTGATCTCATATCAGACATGTTTAGCATTCTGTACATGGAGAATCCTGATTCCCCTACTCCTCAAGCTCTCTGTGTCTCAGTTTCCTTGCTAGCTGGATTTTTTTTAGCCAATGCCTGTATAGTTCTTGTAACTTGGTAATATACCTGCATGTGCAAACAATAGGCTGTGGATATCCAAGCCAGATTTGTGCTGGGAAGCAAACACCTGGAATTTCAAGGCAGGAAGGACAGTGGGGGAACAGGAGCCTCTTGTGACTGACAGGATTTGCTCAGGGCAGAGGGGTGTCCTGGGTTTTGGGAGGGGATTGATCTCTGCAGCAGCTGGTGGAGTGTCTGCTTAGAGCCAGTGTGAGCTGGGGAAAACAGGCATCTCTTTGACAACAAATAACTAACTCCCACTCCACCTCAGTGGGGTTTTCTGAGCCCAGGGAGCTTTGTCATGTTGCATACACAGCGTGTTTACTACAGGGAGCTCTGTGGTTTTCAGGAGCAAAATAATGCAGTTATTCTACACAGCTTGTATGATAGTGAAGCCAACTGCTCTGCCAGTGTTTATTCCCCCTCCTTTCTGCAGACAGTGCCCACCCTGCTGTGCCCCTCACACTTCACCCCTGTGTGCCCTGCACGTGGGAGGGTGGGATCTGTCCAGCACTTCAGGAGAAACTGCAGCCAGCTTGGGCGTGGGGAGGACACAACCCCCATTCCTGCTGTCCTGGGCACACAGGCACTTTGCATCACTGGGATACACTTCAGTGCTGGAAGGTGTGAAGCCTCTGCCAATCCCTCCCTGACAGCTCCTTGCTCAGGGTGTTTAAGGTGAGGCACAGCCTGAAAAGCTGCTGTATGTGAGCTGTCCACAGCCTGCAGTGACTTCTGCTGCTCCAGGCCCGTGTGACAGGGACATAAGTGTGACATGGCCAGAGTGTGGCACTTGCTCACCACGGTGACTCAGCCCTGTGAACTCGAGGTGCCACAATACCTGCTCTGCCAGGCTGGGAAGGGTATATCCCATACTTCAGCACCTTTCTTAGAGGCTGTTTCTTTCCCTCCCTGCCCTGGCAGCTCTCCCAAGGGTCTGTTCACACTCCCAGCCCCTCCATCCAACCATGTCTCCAGCACCAGAGCTCCTCCTGCAATGCCTCAGAACCACTCACCTGGGCAAAAACTGGCTAGTTTTCCATGGGCAGTGGCTGAAGGAGTTTTTCAGCACTGTTTAACCTCTTTTTCAGAAAACAGGCCCAGCCCTGGTGCTTGTTCCTACGGGTTTCCTGTCCCTCCTGTGGTTTTTCCCTGAGCATCCCTGTGTTTCCCTTCCCTGCAGAGAATTAAGAAGGATGTTGACAAGGGCACCCTGCACACGGATATGTTCCTGCTGAAGGCTGAAGGTGTGGGCAAGGAGGAAGGTAAGCACTGTGGGCTGTGCTGGAAGTGATGCTGCAGGAGTGGGAATGCAAATCCTCTCCCTTTTGAATAACACACCAAAAAACCCCAGGCCCTGAAAAACATTTCCCTCTGAGTGGAAAGCTCTGCCCCAGTGTTCGCTCTGGGGGTAAACACAGCAGATGAGTTGATTTAAATATTTCTTCTTCCAGGAGTAGCTCAGTGCATTTGAGCACTGTGTCTTCTAGCTGAAGAGGAAGGGGGCTTGGGTGAAGGGAACAGCAGTTTCAGGAGGATGCAGGAGAAATTCTGTGCTCCTTGTGTGCTGGAGAAGGAAGATGGACCATGACACATGCAGAATTCTGAAGGGAAATGGGAAGTGGGTGCCTGTTGCTGCAGCAGGAGATCTGTCCCCTTGTCACAGTCTGCTCTACAGCCTGGAAAGATGAGGCTGTGTCTGCTTTGCTGAGCAAGGCTTCCAGGGTAGCCCAGAGGGTGGAAGGAGTCGTGATTCTCAGCTTCAGGTTACTTGGGCTCAGAGCTCTGTGATGTTTCACTCCAAACCAGGGAAACACTGCAGAACTGGAGCAGGGTGGGAGACTGGCAGAGCTCTGGGGGGAGGTTGGGATATTCTTTTTGTCAGACAGTCACTTCCAGCTCACAGCATCATCTCTGTTGACACTTCCTGGAATACCCTGAGATGGAGTGGAGGGTCTCCAGACTCCTTGCATAACTCTGAGAAGCTCTGGCCTGCCCAGGCAGCTTCAGGAAAAACTACAAGCAAAGATATTTTAGGGATTTTTTTCAGTTTATATGTGGGAGGGAATTAAACAACCTTTTGAAATTCCTGTTTCTGGGACATTTTGATGGCTGCTTTTCTGTTTCACAACAGAAAATCTTTGGGATTTCAGAATTTTCCTGGGGTGGGTTGTCCCTGGCTGGATGCCAGTTAACTTCCAAAGCTGCTCCATCCCTCCCCTCCTTAGCTTGTACAAGGGGGAGAGAACACAGTGAAAGGCTTGTGGGTTGGGGTGAGGGCAGGGAGAGATCATTCACACTCTTCCCGTGGGTCCCTTCCATGGGGTACAATCCTTCAGGAACACAGACTGCTCCAGCGTGGGGCATTGGTTGTTGTCTCTTGGAATGCCCCCAGCAATAGGAATTCCATCACTTTCCTTAGGATAGAGAGTATTTTGTCCTTGGCTGAGGGAATGGAACAATTTTCTTTGAGCTGGATTTCTAAATTGTTAAAATTGTGATGAATTTCTTCAATCCTGTCTGTCTGGCAGTGGGATCTGGGGAGAAGGGTTGGTGACAAACACTGTCTGTGTTCCAGGCCCTGTTTGCAGGATGCCCTATTTATAGTTGTGTCTTGTTGGAACTGAGGTTCCTCTGGAAGCACAGGGCATGGACAGTGCCTGTGCTTCTCCCAACATGCAGTTTAGGGATTTTCTCTAAATTCAGAGTAGAAAGGACTGAAGCAAAAGCAGAGGGATTTAGCACAAACCTTCTCATGCTGCTGAGCACTTATTTCAAAGCGTGGTTGGGGCTTCCCCACAATTCACCTTAGGATGAATTGTGCTTATTTCTGGGGTTAAGGCAGTGGTGCAGTGGGGGTAGATAAAGTGGAGAGAACTGATGTAGGGTGGGTGGGCTCCAAGGGATAACCCAGGGACATTTCCTGGGTGCCTGAAGGCTGTTCTAATGAGGCCTGTCTGAACTCTAAAGGTGTAGACACCTTCCAAGAGGCTCCTTGCCCCAGAAAGCTTGGAAAATACCTTGAAGATAGGTCTGAGAATGTCCAAATCAGGTCATGGAATACTGAAGGGCCTTGGAATATCCAGAGCAATCAGGATTCCCCGTTGCTGATGCTCATCTTTGCTTTTACCCACTGGCAGACAGGTGGACGTGGAGTCGGCTCAGCCCCTCTGGAGTGAAACCCCTTCCCAGGTCCGGCTTCTCGGTGGCCGTCGGTCCCGGGAACCGCTCGCTGCTCTTCGGGGGGGTGCACGACGAGGAGGAGGAGGAGAGCCTCGAGGGGGACTTCTTCAATGACCTCTACTGCTATGACATGGCCAAGAACCGCTGGTTCCCTGCACAGCTCAAGGTGGGGCGTTAAACACAGGGCAGAGACTCTCAGAGCATTGTCCTTGCTCAGCCCCTGGGCCTGGCTTGGCCTCTTAGAGCTTTCGTAGAAACATCCTGTGTCACAGGCTGCTTTGGGTTGGGAGGGACCCTACAGCTCAGCCAGTGCCACCCCCTGCCATGGCAGGGACACCTTCCACCGGCACAGGTTGCTCCAAGCCCCATCCAGCCTGGCCTGGGACACTTCCAGGGATGGGGCAATAAGTTTTCTCTCTTTGGAGGAAGCCTTTCTAATAACTCCAGGTGTAAGAGTGGCTCAGGAGACAATCCCCCTCCTCCAGGAGTTGAGCTGTTTCTGCCCCATTGTTGTGTAATGCAAAGGGAAACAAAGCAGCTTGAAAACATATTTAAGGTGCTTCATTGGTGCATGTCTCCAGGTCGAACATGTAAGTCTGAGATAGTTCAGTAAAAGCTACTGTGAAAAAATCTTGTTGGGATCAAAGCTCCTCCCTCTTTTCCCGGGTGCTGAGCTACCAGAAGAGATGAAATGCTAACCTTGGCTCAGGAGGACTTCAGAACTGGGGCCCTCTGCTGAGCTCTTTGATCATGTTTGAACCACTCTCACTGGGCGAGTGAGGTGCAAACGACCTGCTTGAACTTCTTCTTCCCCCTGCCTATTTCTGGCTTTGTTCTCAAAATGGAGAAGTCAATCACATAATCACAGGCAAACATCCACTCAGATGTTTGCTTCTGCCTTCCAAAACTGCCTGTTTTCCAGCCCTTTCACACAGTACTCCCGAGACCTGGAGTGCTGCCTAGTAATGCACTGTAATTTAGCACCCAGCAATTGTTGTGATTTCAGGAAATCGTGGGTTACTCTCTCTTGCTCCTGTCACAGAGTAGTGGCCTCTCTGTGTGTTTGTGGCACCTGAGAGCAGAAGAGCTGTTAGGAAGCAATTCCACACCGTGGATTCTCCAGATTTTCACTACTCCTTGTTTTAGGCTGGTAGAAGTTCATGCTGAAGTGGGGGAGTTGCACCTCTCACTTGAGACTTAGAATTGTAATGAAAAATGGCAATTCTTCCCTTCCCTGCCAGCAGCATCTGTACTACTTGTGTTAAAGGGCTCTCAGGTGCACACAGTTCACACCCAGTCTGCTTTTGTTCCTGTTAACAGGCACCAAAATCAGAGAAGAGGAAGCGGAGACGAGGCAAACAAGCAGAGTCAGAGGCTGCTGGAGATGAGGAGACGGAGCAGAGACCTCCCCAAGGTCCCCTGGAGATCGTCAAAGAGGTGGTGACAGAAGATGGGACCGTCATGACCATCAAGCAGGTGATCTCTGGAGCTGCAGAAGAGAAGGAGACGTCTGAATCAGAGGAGGAGGAGGAAGGGGGAGCCCTGGGCCCGCCAGTGGAGCCGTGCCCACGCTCCAATGCCATGGTGGCCGTGAAGCACGGCGTGCTCTTCGTGTACGGGGGCATGTTCGAGGTGGGCGACCGCCAGTTCACCCTCAGTGACCTGCACAGCATCGACCTGCACAGGATGGAGCAGTGGAAGGTGCTGCTGGAGATGGATCCAAGTAAGCTCCTGGTGGGGTCTGTCCCTTTGCCTTGAGTGCAGCAACACCACACCAGGGAGGAAAATGACTATTTAGCTTCTTCAGGGGGTGGGGATGAGCCTTTGAGTGGTGGTTTTTCCTAGACAGGAAAAAGAGTGTGGGATAATGCAGTGCCTTACCAGAAACCTGTCTGGTCCACACTGTCACTGGTCTGTCTGCTTTGAAAATCTAGACCTGTGAACAGGGTGTCTGCTCACTGGTGGCATGGTCTGTCCTGGGAGGTCCTGCTGGGCCAGGCTTGTCTGCTTGGCAGAGCACAGGGATGCTCTTGCCCGTGCTCACCTTCTCAGGGCAGTGAGAGTCTTGGGTCCTGCAAAGCACTGGGCATTACCTGGGGTTCTCTCTTTGTACCTTAATTATCTCTTTGTACCTTTCTTCTATTTCCTGTCTCATCAAAGAAACCCAGGAGTGGCTGGAGGAGTCGGAGTCAGATGAAGAGGGTGATGTGGAAGGTGCAGAGGGAGGGGAAGAGGAAGAGGAGAGCTCTGAAGAGGAGAGTGAAGATGATGAAGGTAAAGATCAAATGAATACCTTCTCCATAGTGATCTCAAGTGGGGTTTAGTACCGTACCTGGTTCTGCTGCCAGCAAAAGCAAAGCTTTCATAGTGCATTGCTCTTGGGGTAGCAGAGAAATGGTGTTGGTTCCCGATAGATTTTGGGGCTGTGACGTTTGCACACACGAGCCGAAGAGTGTTCTTGGCCTGGCTGTGACCTCTCTTTGTGTCTCCTTTCCATTGCTCCAGGGGAGGAGCAGCACCCAGCTGTGGAATCTGGAGAGAATCCCGAGGAATACCTGTCCAGGACAGAGCAGTACTGGATCAAACTGGCCCGCAGCCACATGGGCCCCGAGGCCAAGGAGAAGAAGGTGGTCAAGGTGGCTCATGCCATGGCAAAGACTTTTCATGAGGATTCGGTGTAGGTGTTGGTGAGGCTGGTCCAGGAGTGAGCAAAGCTTCTGGGAGCAGTGGTCAGCCCTGCTAAACCCAGCCTGGTGTCCAGGAGGCATCCAGGCACTCCAGCTCTTCCCTCCTCTGAGGGCCTCTGGGCTGAGCAGCCTCCTTGCTAAATGCTCTGGATATGCTGTTATTCCCAGGAAGGTTGTGGGAGGGTCTTAAGGAACAGGGTTGCTGTCCAAGCACCTGTTCTGCTGAGGCTGGACTGTAAAACACTGACTTTCTTCTGTTCAGAAGTTGTTTTGAGCCTGTCAAGACAAACTGCACGTCAGGGTGTTCGCTGGTGCCAAATTCCCCACCCTGGCTGGGGCCAGAACATGTCTCCAAGGGTTTCTGCAATAAAATTCCTTGGTTACATCATCTTGGTCTTCTCACTTAATCCAGTCCCAGCTTTTCTACTTGCTTTTTCTCCTGGTGTGGAAGGGGGATCACTGCTCCTGCTGGGAGATAACACAGGTGGTGGTTGTGAGGTGCACCAGCAGCCCTGAGGTGTGGCTGCACGTCCTGGAGAAACCTGGGAATCCTTCCCTACCTCCTCTGTATGGGAGCCACTGTAACCTCTGATGCATGAACAGAATCCTTTGTTTTTCCTGTTGCTGTAGCAGGTCCAGTTGTCCTACAAGTTGTCCTACAAGTGGACTCCTTCTGACCAGAGAAGTGTCCTACCTGGAGACCTGGTGGTGTGTGGAGCACTGGAGGGAGTGGGCTGGCACTCCAAGGGTTTGTTTTTCCCCACTCAGCCCCTTTCCTCAAGGCATCACTCCCTTCCCAGCAGAGCAGTGCCGTGTCCATAGGGACAACAGATGGGATCCAAGTGTGTGCTGCAGCAAACAAGGGATGACTTGAGGTGCCACCAGGACTGGCTGTCCTTGTGCAGGGAGATCCAGGTGCCTGGGGTATTGCGTTGGCAGGGACATCACCAGGGAGCCGGCTCCCAGGAGAGCAGGGCTGGGATGTGCCAGCAGAGTTGGAAAGGAAGGAGGACTGAACAGAGCAGGCTGCCAGGGGCATGGAATTGTCAAGGGGAAAACATGTTCCATGGGGAGGGTCCTTCCCCACAAAGTAACAGGAGAGCGGTGAAAACAAACCATTTATTGATAAGCTGGGAAAGAATCCATCGTGCTTAGTCAGTCACCCTGTGGTCCTCTTGTCCTGATGTTCTGTCACTTGGGTGAGTTTACAGTACCTTGTTCTCATGGGCATTTGATCCTTTGTGTGTGATGAGTTCACATCTTTCTGTGCAAAATGTTGGGGATTCTGCCACGGAGCTGCACGTGCAGATTTTGTTTGAATTATTAATATTGTTTTTACTTATTTTTTTGGTTTGAAAAATAGTAGCTTTAAAATCACAGCAGCTGTGCACAGGGCCCCAGTGCAAAGGTCCTGCCAGACAGGGGACAACACACTTCTTAACCAGAGGTACTTCACCCTTTCTTGCCTTTTCAAATCCAGATACACACCCTGACAGGATTTTTTCCCTGGAGCTGAAGCTGGATTGCAGCAGTGCCAAGGATGAAGGTGAGTTTTGTACAGGGAAAGATCCTCCCTCCCCGTTCTCTGCTAGAGACTGTTGGATGAGGGAGCTAAAGGCATCTACTGGCAAATTCCTTGTTTGCTTTGATCTCATCCTTCCTTCAGTCTGGTCTGAATTGGCAAGACTTCCATCTCCTGCTCCAGCGATACCTCTGGGTGGGGGGATCCAACCAGCACAAAACATCCCAGTGGCTGCCCCATCCTTGCAAGTGTCCAAGGCCAGGACACTTGGAGCAACCTGGGCTAGTGGGAGGTGTCCCTGCCCATGGCAGGGGGTGGGACTGGGTGAGTGTTAAGCTCCTTCCAACCCAAACCTGTGGTTCTGTGATCCTACAACTGATGCAGTTCATTCAGGGGCTGTGCCAGAAGGTTTTGTGTTTCCTTAAACCAGGAAAACTTGCCACAATGTGTGGATTCTGTCCTGTGCAAACACCCACAGGCCCCAAAGCTGCAGCACAGGCAGGTCCTGCCCAGCCTCTGCTCGGTCCTACCTTGGCACAAACCCCTGGAGCCAACCTCACCCTGTGACAGCTTCCAAAAATTCCTCCTTTCCCATCCTCCCTTAACTTGCCAAAGCCTGTCAGGATGTGTAATTAGTCCTTAGGTTTCAATTAAGACCTTCCCCATCGATCGCACAGCGTTTCTGCCGTCGCCCCTCCCCTTCTGTTGCAGTCTGGATGGCTTTTTCCCAGCAGCCCTTCCCAGCTCCACTCGAGGTAGAGATGCTGCCACAGCTCGGTGTCTCTGGAAGATCAGGCCCTGGAGAGTCCCAGAATCTGGGTCTCGGGTACAGCAAACCAGACGCCAGATGGGCTGGGGAGAAGCTGACGTGGCAGGAGCAGGCGCAGGGTTCTGTCTTCCTTCCTTCTTGTCTTCCCCAAGAATGTCCTGACACACCAGCCCATCCCTCACGTAGGTGGGGTCTGGCTGGGGTCCCAAGTCTCCCTGGGGAGGGACAGGTGCCCTTTTCCCAGTGGATGTGCTGTGACAGCAGGTGGGATGCTTCCCTGAGCCCCAGCCCCTCCTCGTGCTTCGGGTTCTCTGTAGGAACATAAAAATTCCATTGCAGCCTAAAAAAATGATCTAAAGCTTCAACTGTCCACGTGCATCTGCCAGCATGGGCATAAAACAGCAGGTCTGGACAATTTCCGTGGATTTATGTGCCCTGTTGATAGACATTTTAATGTGCCTCAGGTAGATTTGCAGGAACCAGGGCTCATAAGACAGGGAAATAACACTGAATTACCTCTCTCTTTGGGCTACTTCTCAAGAATATTTCTGGCCTTGGGCAAATGTGAAAAGCCCAGGACTAAGACAAATTGCTCAGCTCCCCAGGATTAAGAAAGGAATCATTATTTTTAACCACATGCTTTGAAAGCCAATTAATATTAGTCTTTGGCTGTCTTTCCTACTGAGCTCGACTTGAGGTTTTATGTGGAACACAGAGATTAAAAATCCACGTTGGGTTTGTGCTGGTCCAGGGGCAAGGGCAGCAATAGCTAGTCAGTCACCAGTGGGAAAAACTAGTCAGGAAACCACTCGTGCTTTTATTAGATTGATAATGAGGCTTTTTGGTGGTGTTTTATGTATCCAAACATCGTACTGTGCTTGCAGGGATCTGTTTAACCTGCTCCTGACAGGACCTTTGTGTCATGCACTTGAATGTCCAAAAAAACCCATCTCCTTGGGAGTCTTGACAAAGAGTGAACCCAGAATTACAGACCCCAGGGATGAATTCCCAGGGCTGCAATCACAGCGTGTCATTATTTGGCTCATTTTGGGTGTGCAGAGACCATTCAAGAGGGGAAAACTGATGACTAAAGACCCAAAAGGGAAAACCGAAACAACAAAAAAAGGAAGAGGTGGGAAGATGATGGACAGTTAGTGTGGAAATTTAAATTTCAAAGTTCTCCTTTCCCCTGTCCACCCATAGCCCTCCGCCTGGAAAGGGAAAGGAAGGAAAAGAGGAGGAAAAGCTGCGACAGGAGGGAATCAGACCATGTAAGGAAAAGAACTGAATTTAACTGGCACATGCTCTAATCCTTAGTTTATTTCTGGTTAAAAATATAGCAATCCAGTGCAGTGTAATAAGAAATCTGCTGAAAAGGTAGCAGAGAAACAGCTAAAACAGAAGCAAAGCAAAGCTGAGTCCACAAATCCGGGCTGTATCCAACAACTCTGGATGTGAATGTCCAGGAGGGATTTCCCCCTCCTTTCCCACCCCCCCAAATATCCACGTGAGGGTTTCATCCCACCCTCAGGGGCTGCCGCACTCACAGGGAGCTGCAGTGGGGACAACTGAGGGTGGAATTTGGTCCCTGGACGTACCAAATCCCAAAGGAGCCACTGGAAGCGTGCCTGGTGGAGGTGGTGGTGGATCACTGGCAGAGCCCACCTCCACCCCTGGGGAGGGAGGGAGGGAACAGTCCCTTGGGAAAGCGAGGGAATGTTGGCCACTTCCAAGGGATGGAGCTGAGACCACACTGGGATTGGGACCATGACAGCTCAGAACAGGGATACGGCATCTTTAATGAGTATGCAGATCATCCGTGGGGAAGGGGAGGGGACAAAATCAAGGCAGGCATAGTACAAAGATGGTAGAAACAAATTAAGTGACATAGAAAAAAAAAAAAGAAAGAAAAGAATACATCCTTAGAGGCTGCCATTGCCAATGATGGTTGGTTGGATTTTCTTTTTTTTTTTTTTTGTTTTTTTTGTTTTTTTTTTTACAGGGACATGTTGGAAGCTGGAATATACATCCTGCATTACAAAGTGCAAAATACTACATGCTCAGAGCCCAAGCATGATGTCTGAAACAGTCCACAGCAAGATGTAAGAGACAAACCCACCACCCTCTCCCTCCTCTCTGGGACATGCTCCAGTGCTCCTCCCCAGATGCCTTGGAAAAACAGGTTGATTTTTGCTTGGTTTGGTTTTACTGTTATCCCAGGTGGGTCGGAATTGAGCCCTCTCTCCCCTGTCCCTCCCCACCAATCTGCTCCCTGGCCTATCCGTGCATGTGTTTTGGGATGGGATGGCATGGGATGCTCCTCACCAGCACGGCACAATGACCAGCAATTCGTGTTGCTGAAGGTGCCTCCAAGTTTTGGGTTTTGGTTTTTTTTTTGGGAATTCGGGGAGATGTTTTTACCCAGGAGAAATTGGCTGTGAATTAAAAATAGCACTGGGTGGTTTTCCAGCCTTGCCATGTCGGGGAGCAGCCTGGGGAGGAGGAGTGAAGGCAGGAGGGTGGTGGGGCTGCTGCTCACACCTTGTGTTCCCTACTCCCCCCCTGCCCCAAGGATTTTTGGGAAAGGCCAATTGCTGCTTTGCTTGAAAAACAAATATCAAAATGGGGCCCCTTTTCCCACCTTTCCCATCCGGACAGGGTTCATGCCTTCCCTGTGCTCCTTCTCTCCTCCTTCTTACGGCAACATTCCTCCGTTTCCAAAGGGAGAAAAGCCTGATTTTGCTTTTGTCTCCCATTTCTCATTAAAGCTGTTGTGGATTTCCCTGGGAAACTCAAGCTGGAGCATCCCAGCACCCGTACATGCACCAAACCAACTCTCCCCATGGTCCCCTCATCTCATCTCCACGTTGGGGTTCATTACTGTTGTTATGACCACATTTTTTGGGGGGTAAGGGGAAGGGAAACGAGGTTTTCTTTTGTTGGGATTCCTTCTCATCCTTCCCAGTGTTGGGGGGGCAGAGTGTTGATAGCATTTTGCCATGCCACACAGCATAGTGTTATACAAGCAAAGAATTTTGGCTAAAATCCAAAAAACATTACCCAGGAAAAAAGGCAAACTGTGAGTGAGACTCGATCGTTTGTTGTTCTTCTGTGAAAAGACTTGGAAATTGTCGGAGGACAGTTCGAGTTATGATATTTCCCTTTTTTGTTTGTTTTTTTTCTTTTTTTTTTTCATAGTTGTTGTTTGGTTCTGGTTTGTTTTTGTTTTTTTGTTGTTTTTTTCCCCCATTCATACATGTAACTGTTATTTTTGCAAACAAGACAGTCTTGAATTAGATGAAAAAGTTAATAAACAAAATGGCGACTCCAATATTTAGTAAGATCACCATGACTACCAGGATGGGAGCGGAACCCTGGAAGAGAAAGAGAAGGAGAGGAGTTAGAAGGTTGGAATTCTGCCTTGCAGCAGGGTCAGGGGCTGTGTGGGGTCCAGGCAGGTCTGTGGATGGGCAGATCCTGGTTTACACCTCCAGCAAAGGATCCCAAAGTGCCCGGGAACCCTCGGTGAATGTTTTGAGGCCGAGCAAACACCTGGATGCACCCACTGACCAAGACAGCAGCTCATCATGGACTTCCCCACGTCCAGCCTTAAGAGAATAAAATTGCTTGTTTACCTAGGTGGTCAGTGAAAAGCAAGAACAACCCCACTATGTTGGATCACACATAGTTTGGGGCTGGTTTGGAGGAGTCTCCAAAGGAGATTTCCCAGTAAATGCAACTGTTTCTCCAGCTATCCTGGGAATAGCAAACATCAGGCCAGGACATGGTGGTCTATATTCAGGCAGCATTTTGAGAGAGATATAATAACCTTTCCTGAGGTTTATTTGGACCAAATACAACTCCTGGGAACTACCTGGAAACGTCCAAGGCCAGGCTGGACGGGGCCTGGAGCAACCTGGGCTAGTGGGAGGTGTCCCTGCCCATGGCACAGGATGGAACGAGATGAGCTTTAAGGTTCCTTCCACCCCAAGACATTCCATGATTCCGGGATTCTACCTGGAAACCATTGCAGGAACCCTGGCCCACGCAGACACCCAGCACAGCCTGGGCTGAGCATCCCCCCAGGAGCATCCATTGCTTTCCATGAGCACAAGGACAGTTGTGTGGCACCCGGCGAGGACACGGCTCTTGGACCCCGTTAGAACCCCAGGAATGACAGGGAGGGGACTGCAGACAACCCTCCACCACATCCCTGTGCAGAACACTGGCCAGAAAAACATCCATGTCACCACCTCATCCCTGCCACCTCATCCCTGTCACCATCCCTGCCACCAAAGCCTCGCTGTCCCAGCGCGTTAACGTGGCTCACAGCGGGGTGAGCAATCCTGCGGGCAGGTAGGTGGTAGCTATTTCTTGGCGGAGCTGGGATCCTCAGCTATTCCTGCTGCAGCCCAGCTCTGCCAGCACCTTCCACCGCCTGGAATGCTCGAAATCCCTTCGTCCTCCTCCTCCCGCTCCCGTGGCTGCTGGGAGGGCTTGGGGCAGGGCTGGGCGCCCTTTGGGGGCTTCCCTTGTGCCACCCTGCAGAAAGGTGCCAAAGGGAAGGCAGAGCCGCTCTCCTCGCCGGCCAGAGCTCCTTTCTTTGCGAGCAGGCTGATTCAGTTCGCAGTTGGGAGTGGGTGGGAGCGAGGATGCTGGAGCGAGCTGGAAAGGCATATTTGCAGCTTAGCAACAGGGTCAAAGGCAGCCAAGGGAGGGAGAGGCTCTCCCGGCAGCCAGGTATCCACGCCCGGCTGCTTCCAAAGGCAGAAACCACCCCCTTGTCGCCAGCCCTCCCTCCCCCTGCGCCAGCGCCCGCCTTGTTGGCGAGGGGCGGATTAGCTGCATTTCACAAGATTATTGGGTTTTACCATTTCTGAGCTCGCGGCGATGGAATAACAGATTGCAGGCGATTAGCACTGTCATTGTTGCTGTTGGCATCCCTCGGCCCCGCGGCCAGGGAGGGCAGAGCCGGCCCCTCTGCCCTGCGTGCTCTGGGGTTGAGCTCCTTGCCCCAAAAAAAGCAGCAAATATCCGTGCCCCTGCCCTGCTCGCACCGCCACACCCTTCCAGCTGCCCCGTGTTCCCCATGAACCCTTTGGGATGGAGCTGGTGGACCGATGGAGGTCACAGCCCTTTGGTGTTCACGGGATGCTGATGGGATGTATCCAGGGATACATCCCTTCCTTGGTGTCTTCTCCCAGCAAGCAGCAGGGCAAGAGGAAACAGCCTCAAGTTGCACCAGGGAAGGTTTAGGTTGGATATTGGGAACAATTTCCTCACCAAAATGACTGTCCCCCCAGGGCAGTGGTGGATCCCCATCCCTGGAGGGATTTAAAAACCATGTGGATGTGGCACTTGGGGACATGGTCAGTGGTGGCCCTGGCAGTGATGGAGATGGTTGGACTCGATCTTAGAGCATTTTCCAACCGAAATGATTCCACAGTTCTCTGATTTACACACCAGTCCATCCCAGCTGTGCCCTCATCTGGAGAAAGAGGGGGAGCCAACACCCACTTGCATGGGCAGCACCCGGATTGCTGTGCAGGGATGTTTGCTGAGCTCCTGGCTCAGTCTGTGCCTGTTTGCATCCTGCATCCCCTGTGCAGTGCAGAGGCAGCAGAAACTCCTTCCTCTGCCACTGCAGGGGTGGGATCTTCCACATTTGCCAGCAAAAGCATCCCAGGAATAGGATGACCAGGGAGGGGAGGGGTCTCTGCGAACCAAACAGCTCTGACTGTCTGACAGCTTACAAATTCTGCTTCCTTTTTACAGTTCCCTCTTTTTAACACCCTCTTCCCTGTGCCAGCTCCACAGAGGGCTCTCCAGGCAGGAATGGCACGTAGGGCTCTTCCCCCGGTGTGGGGCTGGAGCCCTGCCCATGGCAGCTGGTGGATAAGCGGCTTTGGGACTCTAAAGCTTCTGGTTTAGCTCCAATTATGAATCCTGCTGCACCTCTAAACCCTTATGTCTGGCTTATTTCTATCTTGTAAGGTCTTTGTGCCTTCACCTCTGCTCAGAGGAAACGCTTGCCCTTCTCCCCTTTGATGGCCTGGGATGTGTGTCATCCAAGAAGTGATTCCTGCTCGGTGCCTGGGCAGGAGATGAATCACTTCTGGAGCTGTGCTTTGTTAGAGAGGTTTTGCTGAGCCCAGCCTGGGGTCACTGAACTCCATTTGCTGCAGCTCCAGCCAGTGCTTTAGAACCAGGGGCTTTGAAACTCTTCCCACCACATCCCAGCCCTCAAACAGGAGCCACCACCTTTGGAAAAAAGAGACTCAGCCCTTGATTTGAAACTTTGCATGTTGTTTTGCTAGCTTGGTGGGGGTTTATGGGACTTTTGGCCTCCTTAGAATCATGGAATGGTTTGGGTTGGAGGAGACCATAAAGATCATCTCATTCCAACCCCCTGCCACGGGCAGGGATCTCCTTGAGACTCGGAGGGACCCAGAGAAAACCCCGAGGCCAGCTCAGGTGATTTCCCAAGCTGGGCTTTGTGGGTTGGAGACACTGAGAAGCTCCAGCATTCCCTTTAGCCCTGCCATAGGAAAAGGTGGACTCAGGCTGTCAGGAACTGGGAGATTTGGTTAAACCACCCTTCCTGCCAGCCAGGAGCCGGGCTGGGCTCTGGAATGCCATCCTTTCTCCCAGCTCTGTGCCCGCCCGTCCAGAACCCACTTCCCTGGGAGGCAGACGCCAGTTGGCAGCGTCCTCTCACCCAATTTTAGCTGTCTAAACGTTAGACATCCAGCCTGCACTCCACATCCAGGCTGTCTGGAGCCCAAGGGACGTGGGATGAATCCCACCCAGCATGGCTACCAGCCTGGCTCCGGGAAAGGAAACATTCCAGCAAGCTCTGGTGTGCCCAAGCATCCTCAGTGTGCTGGGTGAGGGGGAATTTCACCAGCAAAGACAGCCTGGCATTCTTTATTTTTATTTTTTGCAATAAGATCCCTGGAGTCCTCCATGGGAGAAGGAAAACATCTGCCAAGGATGGGCAGTGTACATTAGCTGGGCAAAAGGGTCCTTCTGTATCAACAGGGAGAGTCTCCAAGGAATTTCTAGATTTTCCTTCCAAGCTTAAAGAACAAAATCTTAGACCTAAAAAGTAAAATATGAATAAACCCTGGCTATGGCACAGGAGTAATACCAGCAATCGTAGCTGTGGAGTAATGTCTGCCCCTCTGCCTTGTTTGTTTTTATCCTGTAGCTGTTGTGTAGCAACTCAAGAGTCTTACTGGGAATACGAGGGACAGCTGGTTTACAAATGCAATTGTAGCATAATTAATTTAAGCATTAACAATCCATTATTATCTGTTATCACGGGGTACAAGCTCTGCCTCTCTGCCATGGAAACCATAGTGCAGGTTACCTAGGAATCCCTCTGGGATCTATTAAGTGTAATTACTGAGGACTCGGATCAGCAAAAAACCCTATATATGCACCGTTTTCCAGCCTCAGCACTGCGGAAAGTGCTGCAAACTTAGCAGCTCCATGACATTTGTGCTGAATTGTCACATAATTGCCAGGAACGGGCTCTGTGCAACGGGGAAGGAGCATTTAGCAAAAGAAACAGCAGGGACTCACTCTGCTTCCTCCAGTGGGCTGCAGCATCTCCCGTGACTCCGGGAAGGGGCCCGGGAGATGCCGAGCGTGCCCGTGTGAGTGAAACTGAGTTGGGTGGGTTGGCCAAACCTGCTTCTGGGGGGAAATGAGGCTAAAGACAGGAGGGTTTATCTCAGTGAGCTGCTTTGTCCCCCCTGGTCCAATCCTCACCTTAGAGGTGCTGGGAGCAAACTCTGCCTGCAGTTTATTTATGTGTATTTGGAGCTCTGTGTCTCTTTGTTTCTGTTTGTTTGGAGCTCTGGGACTGTTTTGAAGAGTTTTGGTTCTCGTGCACTCCAAAGCTGGTGTTTGACCCCAAATTATTCCAAGCTAAGCGATGTGGAATTGGGCTCAAACCCCTACACTGAATGCAGCATGAGAGGAGCAGAGTCTCGAGGTGCTCCCTCAGGAACATCAAAGGGCCCCAGAGATGAAAAGGGTTTGAAAAGTACCCTGTCAAGTGAAACATCCCCTTTCCCTGTGAACATTATTTCCCTCGTGTTGTTGCACGTCACACGTGCAACGTCTGAACATGGAAGAGATTAGAGGAGGAACAGTTTGGGATTATTATTTGAGACAACCCCAAAAAGGTTTGCCCTGTGCTCACTGCAGTCCCTGCGGCAATGCTCAGCCCTGCCTCATTCCAGAGGGGTGAGGGATGGCAAGAGGACTCCTCTTCCTCCTTATTCCCACGTAATTATGGCTTCTATTGGCCTGGACACGCATTTGGGATTAGGGTTAAATCTGTGAGATGAGAGAAATAAGGAAACCCAGGGATGCCTGTGTTAAGAGACCTGGGGATGGCTCCTGATGGGGAAAACATAACTGGAAAAACCTGAAGCTGGAAGACTAAGACCACAGGGATAAGCCACAGGGTTTAATGCCAGGGAGGTTAATGCCAAACAAGTCCCCAAGTCCCTTTCCCAGCAGACTGGTCCAAGGCAGACAGATGGGAGCATCTCCGTGCACGGTGAAGCTCCACAACCCAAACAGTGGGACCGAGAAAACACCCAGTTCTTATTTTTAACCCATTTTACAACCTTTAGGGCTAAAGGCACCCAACTTCTCTGAAGAAAACACTCCACCTCGAGCTCAGTGCCTTCAAGAATAACCCCCCAGCGCTGGGGAAGGGAGCACCCATTGTCACACCAGGGGGGAGCTCCATGGGGCTCCATGCCCTGCTGCCCAGGCTGCCTGCTCCCTCCCTGGGCAGATCCCTAGGCAGACCCCTGGGCAAATCCCTGGGCAGATCCCTGTGAGATCCCTGGCAGACCCTTGACAGATCCCTGGGCAGATCCCTGGCAGATCCCTGGCAGATCCCTGG
>JAWWEW010000020.1:18336111-18383977 GCA_035583185.1 Anabacerthia variegaticeps | reverse complement strand
AGATCCCTGTGAGATCCCTGGCAGACCCTTGACAGATCCCTGGGCAGATCCCTGGCAGATCCCTGGCAGATCCCTGGGCAGATCCCTGGCTGATCCCTGGGCATATCCCTGGCAGACCCTTGACAGATCCCTTGGCAGATCCCTGGCTGATCCCTGGCAGATCCCTGGCAGATCCCTGCTCCTGCCGCAGATTGGCTGCCTCCTCCTCCTCGCCTTCCCCAGCGACAGCGAAACCTGCCCGCAGTATCTCGATGGCAGACACACTCCCTGTGCGAGGGAGGAGGATGCTGCAGCTGCCGGGATCCCTCCCCGCCTCCCCCGCGGTACCCGGGGGCACAGGGGGGTCTCTCGGAGATCCCCCCCCCAGGAGACGCCTCTGAACTGCCTTGGCTGCAGTTTCCCCCTGATTTATTCGCAGGAGGAGGCAGCAAACAGCTGGGAGCGCAGGGATTCCATCCGCCTGCATGTGGAATGTCAGGGGTGGCCAGGATGGATTTCTTTTTGGCTCCTGCCCCCCCATATCGGTCTGGATGTGATGAGACAGTGGGATTTCAGAGGGCTGAGCCTCGAGCCTACTCACATCTCCAGGGTGCCTTTAGTGAGACCAAGATGTGGCCCTGGGAGTCTCTGTCTAAATAAATGGCCGTGATTGCCCCTGCTAAATGAGGACAGGCAGGTGAATCAGGCTCTGCTCACCCAGCCTGCCGAGCTCCTCTGTGCCTACAGCCCTCCTTCTCCTTTCAGAAGCTGCAGATGTTCAGCACCTGCAGAAAAGGAGATCCAGTCCCTTTTTTCCTCCCCCCCAGCCCTACAATGTGCTGTGTTTCGTGACGATGGATAAAAGGGTCGCTTGGTGTTTTAGAAGCTTCTTTCCTTCCCCAGTCCCTCAGCAATGCCTTTCTTTTCCTTTCCCGTTTTAGATCTCCTCAAAGGCTCTGGGAACCTGTGAAGCATCCAGGCCCAGGCCTGAGCTTTGTGCCTCGTGGGCCTTTAAGGCTGGGAAGGACGGTGACGTTCCCATAAATCCCTTAATCCCACAACCCCGACACCGGTCCTGGCACGTTGGGTCCCGTTTTCCTCTGCCCCAACACTGCCAATCGATGGGAGTTTGTTCTGTGTGAGAGGGAGTCACTGCACACAGAGACACGGGCAGATGAGGTGGCTTTAAATGTCATTTTAGAGCATTTGTGTGGCTTCAGCGCCAGCTCAATGACCCCGAAACCCCCCAATCCCTGAGAGAGAACACCAAGCAGGGCTGAATTTCATCGGTGTTATTGAGTGGTGGCCTCAAGAAATGACCTTCCTAAGAGTATTTTTCAATTACTTAAGGGCAGCTCCAACAAATGGGAGCTTCTTTTAAAGGGCTGGTGAAAAACGATGGAGAACAAAGTTCCCACAGCTCACAGAGCAACCTGTAGGTCTGACTCCTCCCCAGAGTGTGCATCCCTACCTGTGCAGGCATGGAAAAGGCTGGATACAAGGGACACCACGGCCTCCAGCTGGCCCAGGAAAATCAAGAGCAGTGATGATTTTAAAAGCTGTGTTTTTGTAAGCCCTGCATCCCCATCTGGCTTTGCTGAGCACTGCCAGAGGTGTGCTTGCTCTGGAGGCTGGAGCTGGCACTTCAACACAGAGCCAGCCCACCGGGCTCATTGATGGCTCATGTAGAGCTGGTTCATGGCAGCTTATTTTTAAAACAAGCTAAGCTGGGAGGGTGACCTCAGTTCCATGCAGGGATACTCCAGGTAGGGCAAAAATAGCCCTGCTCAGCTCTGAGCATCCTTCCTGCTCATTGGCAGGCACCTTTGTGGGCCAGCCCAGCCTTCTGGGAGAGCAGAAATGCCCTGTGCAGGAGCAGCTGCCCAGCTGGCAGTGCTGTGGATCCCAGGGCAGCAGGGCTGAGGCACAGTGGGCACACACACACACAGACACACAGACACACACACACACACGTGTGCAGCTGACCCTGCCCCGGAGGGAAGGGGAATTTCAGCCTCGTGTGAGAAATTGGGCTTTTGGGGGAGCCTTCATTCGGTGTGGGGAGACCTGGAGCATGAGCAGCATGCTGTGGATTTCTGCAGGACAAATTGGGCTTTTGGGGGAGCCTTCGTTCGGTGTGGGGAGACCTGGAGCATGAGCAGGATGTTGTGGATTTCTACAGGATGAAATGTGTTAATGGTGAATGTTCTGTGTCGCTGAGGGCACACACAGAGGGGGATATGGGGACTGTGGGATGATCCTTCCCCCTTAGCCTTCCCCTCCTTTTCCTCAGGGACTCACTACACTCACTGAAGTCTGAGATGCTCTCAGGGCCTCGCTGGCAGGTGCAGGCAAGGTCATGGTTTGAGGCAGGGGGTTGGAACACACATCCCTGCGCCTCCCATTGCCCTCCCACACCTTCCCCTGCTCCTCTCCGACCACCCCCTCCCTGCCAGGCCCCTGGAACCAAACCCTGCTAGCACCGTGCAATTGCTGCTAGAACAAATTGTTGCTGGCATTGTGGGTTATTTAAATCCACATATTATCTCTTCCTCTGTATTACATTAGCTTCCTCCCAAACCTTCGCCATCTGTTCCACCCTCGGTTATGAATGTGAGAAAACCGAACATGCTGCTCCACAGCTACAGCACTTCACAAGTATGATGTGCATCCTAATGGCTTTTCCATGTGCCTCTCCATGCAGGCTGTGCCCCTTCCTCAGTGGCCAGGACTCGCTGGCAGTGGCCACTGATGTGTTAGTGGCTATTTGCCTCCAGTTGTGGAGGGAGGTTCATGTGTGATGGTGAGGTGGGAGCCTCAGCAGCGTGTCTGACACGGGGTAGGTGGGAGAGACCCCAGGGCTGCTTGTGCCAGAGATCTCCCCGAGACTTTGTGGCTCTCAGAGAGGAGAACCTGTGGTTTCAGCCCTCCTGTGGGATCAGTGTCTCTCCAGCTCCCTGCTGCCACGGGAGGTCATGTTGTCAAAGATGCTGCAGCATCTGCGAGTCCCACGGACTTCAGCAGGGTGGGTGTCTGTGCAATTACTGCTGCTGCTCTTCCCCTGCGAGAGCCTGTCAGGCTCCCACTGCTGCCTGTCATGTCTCCAGTGCTTCCAGGCACCCTCCCAGGCAGGGAAGGACAGCAGGGATGGCTCATCACCCGTGGCTTGGCTCACTGGGCTGTGCTGGGGCTGAATTCACTGGAGCCCTGTGTTTTTGGGGCTGGCAGGACAGACACCAGCACACACCGTGCTCAGCTGCCCCTCAGAGCTGTGTGGGTGCTCCCCAGCCTGTGCTGGAGCTCCTGGGATGGGCAGGAAGGCTGAAAGCTCCAGGCTGTGTGTGTGTGTGATTTATCCACAGCCACAGCAGGGTGGCAGAGCTGGAGTTCAGTCCTTCCTGCATCCCGGGCTGCAGATGCCACTGCTCCCTCCTCTCCCCCAGCTTTGGGGGTGCCAACACCTTGGCTGTGATGGAGGAGCAGGGATGCTGTAGGCATGGCAACTGTAATCACCCCTTACACACCACAAAGCCTCAATGCCTCGAGCCCAAATTTTCAGCGTGACTGACAAATTCATTTCAGTTCCATGACCCCAAACCACCAAGCACCATCCTCTGCTGCCCTGACAGGGAGGTTTCGCTCCTTTCTTCTGCCAGAGCCTCAAATAATCATCACCTGAGCGTTACAGGTTTTCCATTTCTCAGGTGTAGGCCTGGGACATCCAGCACGGGACACCCCCAGCCCTGCCCTGTGTTGGGCACTGACTCGCCAAGGGGCAGTTTGGGGCAGTGGTGGCTTCCCCACTGCTCCCATCAGACCTCTCCCAGCAATGCCAAAGCAACAGGGAGAATAAGTAACAAAGTGAGGAAGCTCCTCAATGGTAAATCCAGGAAACAGCAAAAACCAGGGTTGCAAAGAACCTGAAAATCACACAGTTCAACCTTCTCCCAATGAGGTTCAGCCCTGCCCAGGTGCCTTCTGAGCTGCTGATGTCCAGCCAGGTCTTAGACCCCCTTCTCCCCTCCATCCACCTCCCCAGGCAATTAATTAAAGCCCTCAACTCATTAGTGATGGCTAATGGCTTCACCCCTCCTCTAAGGCTTGAATTTAAGCCCATCAACTCTGCTCATGGAGAACAGGTTATTCCCTTCCACTTTGCAGTGTCTTTTACATGTTTGAAGATCACTCTATCCCCCCTCCTCTGGCCTGAACACCTCCCACTCTTCCCAGCAGCCACTCAATGCCCGAAGTGTCCTTATCTCTCCCAAAATGAGGAGCCCAGGGCGGGATGTCTCACAAAGGGTTGTCCTCCACACACTCCTGGACCACCATGAAGTTCTGCTGCCACAACCAAAACACAAGGAAGCATCACCACCACCACCTTGCCTACTCCTGCAGCTTTCCACCCAGTTCCCAGTTCCCATGGATTTTTATCCATTTTATCCAGTGGCTGGGCTGCAAAACAAACTCAGACTTGCTGCTCACATCCTCCAGTGACAATCCTGCTGTTCTCACCACAACAGTCTGCCGGGAAAATCCCACGGGGTGGGAGAAGGGAGGAGTGGGGATTCAAGGCACAAACGGATGATAATTCAGGTTTTCCAGATTTCCCTCCCGTCCCACTCCAGCGGCCCCAGGTTTCTTAGCCAGATCCGCACGCCCAGTTTCTCTTACCGTACTGGATTTGAGCGCATCCCCACTGTCCTCTTCAGATTCTAGTGCAACAGGTAAAGATTTCTGTGGCGGGGAGAAGGTTAAGTCCCACCTTAGTAGCCGAGGTTCAGCTTTGTCCCCGAATCTCAGGTTTTCCAGTTTCTGCACCGTGGGCTCGGCAGAGGAAGCTGGCCTGAAATTCTCTTTGTTCTGGGACTTAGACCTCAGTCTCTGAACCCCGAAGCCCCGCTCTTCCCCACGGTGGTCGTCAGCCATGCTCCTGCAGGCTCCCCCTTTGCCGTAGTGTCTTTTTTGGGTGTGAATCTCTTGCATATAAGAATCCATCCTCATGAGGGGCTTCATCTCCATCTCGTAATTGCTCATCTTCTCCTCGTCCAGCTCAAGCAGTTTGGAGCTCCCTGAGCTGTGGTTGTGGGACCTGTGGTGGGAAGTCCATGAAACCGTGGCTGGGGAATCTGTCCACCTCTCTCTCTGCTTGTGGTTGGAGGCCGAGTGTTTGTGTCCCCCACTCCGACCTCTGTAGTCTTCGGGGACGGGGCCCCCACTGCGCAGGGTCCCGCTTCTCACGCCGCGCGTGCCCCCGGCCTTCTCTTCGCTCCAGCTGTTGGGTCGCAGGTAGTCCCCGCCGCGCCCCTCCAGCAACATCTGGATCTCCCCACCCCTCTCTTCGTCCACCGAGACCTGCCTGGAGAAGTGGGCGCTCTTGTTCCTGCAGGAAGGGCCCAGGGGAGGCGTGGAGGAGGGGCTGGCGGGGAAGCTCTGCAGAGGGCTGTCGTCGGGGGTCAGGTCGGACGGGGTGGTCCCTTTGCGGTACAGCTCGGGGCTCTCCTGCTGGAGGGGGGTCCCGGTGGACAGGACCTCAATGTCGTCGCTCGAGTTCTGCCGCTTCGGTCTCTGGCATTCGAGCCCTTTTTGTGCAGGGGAAAGAGAGAGGGGGAGACAAAGGCAGAGGATTATTTCTGTCCCCTGGGTGCCAGGTGGGAAGGTGATGGGGGGACAGCAGGGTGGGACTGGGGCAGCAGCGGCTCGGCACAACAAAGAGCTGCTGCCACTGCTCCCAGAGAGGAGGCACTGCTGGTGTGGCACCAAACCTGCCCTCCCAGCACCCCCAGCACCTGCAGGGTGGGCACAGCAACGGGTTTGCAGCCCCAGGGACATGGGGAAGCCACTAACAATGCTGAGCTGCTGGGGGGGCTGTGATTGTTTTGGGGGATCCATCTGGCCGCCTCTCTCCATCAGTTACCAGTCTGGAAGCAGAAGGGAAATGTGTGATGTGGCTGGTGGCAGCCCATGGCTCACCCTGTGCTCTGTGTTTGTGTGTGCCACTGGGATCACCCTGTGCATGCTGGGTGCCACTGGGATCACCCTGTGTGTGCTGGGTGCCACTGGGATCACCCTGTGTGTGTGCTGGGTGCCACTGGGATCACCCTGTGTGTGTGCTGGGTGCCACTGGGATCACCCCATGTGTGTGCTGGGTGCCACTGGGATCACCCTGTGTGTGTGCTGGGTGCCACTGGGATCACCCCATGAGTGCTTTCCTGCCCCACACAGACCAAGAGGACATGGACATTTCCCTCCTCAGCCCCCCTGGGTGTGATGGAGAGCACAAGGGTGGTCGTGCTTCAAATGTTTAAAACAGCCTGAGCACAACATCCACCATCCTCCTTATCCCATCCTCCTGAAGGCTCTTCATTCCCTTCAAACCCAGAGATTCCCAGACAGTGTCTCCTTGGGAAGAGGGACTTCTAAGGGACCGAATGCCTTCTGCTGCTGGAGGAGCACGTCGCTTCTCTGGACAGTGACAAAAAACCTCCAACTTGTTAATCATTGATGAAACACCAAATTATTTCAAGGGGGTTCAAGCTAATAGTGGTTAATTCTCATTTTCCCCTCTCAAGTTGTTCCCAGCCAAAGCCATGCTAAATTATGGGAATAATTTGATAAATATATTAAGTGCCTAATGCCCCTGAAAGGCGTCTAATTGCGATTGCTATGGCTAGACAAGAAATGAGGCTCCAAAAGGCAGAACTCAATTCCTTGTCATCGCTTAAAAATGAACGTTTGGAAGGGCCTGCTCTGATCTCTCTGCTTCTGCTGAGGACTTTTCTCTGTCACATCGTTTTGGGGAGCTGCTGGTGCCAGGATGTGCCTTCACCCAGAGCCATCCCCGTGTCCCACCACACCAGCAGAGTGGGGCTGGGTGTCCCCATCAAAGCTCTTACAGGGCAGGTGAATAGTAACAAGGCTTGGAAATCTCCTCCTGAAGCAATTCATGGGAAAAGATCTCCTATTGACTCAATTTTTTGAGACAATACTCAGTTCAGTCTTAGTTTGCTCTCTGTGTCCCTGTTTGTGGGAGAGACACTCTCCTGGGATTTGTCTGTGGCTGCTGAGGAATCCTGGCACTGGTGGGAAATTGCTGTGAAGGACAAAGGTGGAGCTCACCCCCTCTGTTTCCAGCAGAATAATTGTCCCTGGGGTAAAATACAAACTGACTTGTGGCTGTTGTTCAGACATTCCCGTTCCAGCCATCCTCTGATACCACAAATGGGAAACTGAGGCACAGGGGGAATAAGTGGCTTTGTATGGGAAAGCTGGAAAGGCAGCTGTCGGAATGGGCTCACCCCAGACTGGGGTCTCCCTGCCTGAAGATCTCAGGGATCTTCCCACTTCAGCTCTCCAGGGCTTTTCCTGGACTTCCAGGGACTTGAAATCTTCCCACCAGCTCGGAGGACCCCAAAGCTGATCTCCAACAGCACAACCAGCCACGGCCCTGCTACACTCACCACTCCTGGACCTTCCCTGGTCCCCAGAGCCCCGCACTGGGGGCAAGAAAACGCAGTGATCCCCCAGCGCCCTCCCCCTGGAGAGCCACCTCACGTTTTCAAGCCACCCCTCCATCCCAAATGTTCCCCACCCACACCTGCAAGGAGCTGAGCTGACTCTGCGGCTCCATGGGTTAATTCCCGGAGTTCTGCAGCCCCTGGCTGGGGCTCCGGGCGGAGCAGGGACCGAGGGGCAGGGATGGAGGGGCAGAGCATCCCTCCAGCCCCGGAGCTCGCAGGGATCCAGGCGTTTCCTCCCGCAGCAATCCGGCACAGGCACCGGTGCCATCCTGCCGGCTTTCCACAGCCGAGGATGTGCAACAATTATTCCCAGCTAAAATTAGTCGCGGGGCACGTGATGTTCCTGGAAGAACGGCTGGGAGAGCGCGAAGGAGGGTGCAGAGCACCGACTGTGGGTTCCCAGCAGGGCTGAGGCTGCTCTGCCCAGCCCAGGAGGCTCCAAAGCCAAATTCGTACCCCCCTGGGCAGCCTGAGCACCCAGGTCTGGGGTTTGGGAGTGGTGCTGAGCTCCTGCCTCTCACACTGATGCGCTGCTGTCACCTTGGAGGATTCGCTTTGCCAGCACCATGGGCTGACCCTGCTGTCCAGAAACCAGGGAGGAACAACCACTCTGAGAGGGATGGGAGAGATCCCCATGGCTGATGGAGATGGAAACCCACAGGGGAGAGGGGGATGAAGGACACCAAGCAGGGATATTTTCATTTTTCCCAGGTAAACACCTTTACCTTCCATGTAAAGGCATTGTTGGAGCGGGTGCCTGCAGCCATGGAGTCTGTTCTGTGGGAATGACCAGGGCAGGATGGTCATGGGGCTGACCTTGAGGTGGACATGAACCCCCTGTGAGTGTCCCACAGAACCCTGCAAGGTGGGGGGACACCCAGCACCCACAGAACCTGCAAGGGGGGCACAGCCAGCACCGACAGCGCTCGCTGGGCAAGGTGGGCGGTACCCAGCACCCACCACCCTGCAAGGAGCACATCCAGCACCCACGGTGCTGTGCCAGGAAGGTACATCCAGCACCCATGGTGTGGGTGGCACAGCACCCACCACAGTGTGAGCAGGGGGTGGCACTCGGGACCTGCAGCACCCTGGAAGGGAGTCACATCCAGCACCCACAGTGCTGTGCAAGGGGGGGCACATCCAGCACCCGAATCCTGTGCACGGGGGGGCACATCCAGCACCCGCAATTGTGCAAGGGGGAGCTCAGAGAGCACCCACGATCCTGTGAAATTTGGGCATATCCAGCACCCACGATCCTGTGCAAAGGGGGCACATGCAGCACCCACGATCCTGAAGGAAGGGGACACATTCACCACCATGACAGTGAACAAGGGGGGCATATCCAGCACCCCTCCCTGCTCAGACCCCCAGCCACCCCCCCGCGCCCATCGCAGCCCCACGTCCCGCGGTCTGTGGGGTGTCACAGCCACTCGCACCTATAATCTGCCTGAGTCGGCTCCTGCAGGTTTCCCGACGGCTCTGGGGATGGCGTGTTTGTTTTTTAATGCGCTCTAAGTGGAACCGCCTCCCTTCCCCTCCCCTCCCCTGCCACACAACCCACCCAGACGGGAGCAGCAGCCGCACGAACCCCAGCGCAAGCCAAGCGCCGTGTCCCCGTCTAGAGAGAGGTAGTAAAAAATGTATTACCTAAAAATATCTTTCCAAGAGGTGATTTAAAACAGCAAAGTCTCCTGGCAAGAGGAAATGGAGATGAGCAATATCTCAGGGCTGCAGAAGCCCCTGGGACCGCGCAGCCCTGCGAGAGAGCTCAGATCTCCGACGTACAAATTGCACCTCGGCAGGAGAGATGCTGGATGGAGGGGGGGGTGAACCTTCTCCAGCTCGCCGAGAGCTGCCCGGGGCTCTGATGCTCTGCCAGGGGGATGCTCCAGCACCCCAAATGCCCGTGGCTGTGCCCTGGATGGGGATGTGCCCCGGCTCAGGCAGGAGCCGGCCCCCAAACCCCATTCTGGCCCATCCTGCTGAGCCTCGGGATGCCCCCAGCACCCCCACAGCCTCCGTGCCACGGTCAAATGAGGGCTGGGGCATGGGCAGGCTGGGCCAAAAGATCCAGTGATCCCTTTCCCCGTCCTCAGGGAATGTGAGTCACCAGCACCAGCCCCTGGAGCAATTAAGCTGAATGAGTAATCCTCAGTTAGAGAGCTGGGAGAGGGAGAAAATCATGACAGACGCCTCCTAATGAGCTGGGTGCAGGAAAACTTTTGAATAAACCCATTCCCATATATTAATGATTATGTTAGTTATTGTTGTGGGGACTTGGAGCTTCCCTGCAGACCCCTGACCCACCATGGCTTTGCTCCATCTCCCTCCTCCCCGAGCCCTGGCTGGGCCTGAGCCTCTTGTCAACCAGCACAACTTTGGACAAACCAGCAAGGAATGCTGAAGGTGGAAGGAAAGGAGGGTTTGCCACCAGGCAGAGCTCAAACACAGGTTTTCCTCCACTGATCTGCATGGCCAAGGGAAGGGTCAGATCCCAGAGAGTGCCAGTCCAGCGTTCCAAAGAACCATGAACCACACAAGCCATGGGTGTAAAAACCTCTGGGATCATCTGTGTTTGCATTTTCCAGCCAGAGTTCTTGGGGTTTTTTTTCTGTGCAACCATCAAGGACTCTGAATTAAAAACATAGGAGTGTTTTGGTGTGAAAAGAGGAGACCAAGAAGCCCCGAACAAGGTGGAAGTGCTGGGCACTGAAAGCCTTGAGCTACATCTCCCTAAACTGGTGTTACTGGGCCCTTTCCCAGCCCAGGAGTCCCGGTGAGGACTGGGGGCTGTGGGCACAGCCCGAGCTCTGCCCAGGGCTCCTCTTTGGGGTGTTGTGTCCCTGCAGGGCTCCGGACTGACCGTTTTCCCTGTGCTGGAAGGAAGGCGAGAACTCTTTGGCAGTGATCCTGGCAATCCGCGCTTCCTCCTGAGCTTTCTGCGCCGCCGTCACAGCCGCCTCCGCCTTGGCCCTGGAGTGAGAGGTCCTGCAAGGCAACAGGAGACACGAGGACCACGTTAGGAGCCCCTCCCTGCAGACCACGGCACGGAGAACCCCAGGCTGCCCCCACAAATCCCCTGCGCTCCGAAACCCTCCGGCTGGGGCGGAGGAGCCGCCGGTGGGAGCCTGGGGCTCGCTGAGGAATGAGGGATGTTCCAGCAACAACACGTCCACGAGCTGCTCCTCAGCCTGGAAATGGATTTGGAGGCAGCAGCAGGATGCTTTGGTCCCCCAGGGATGCATCACCCCAGAGCAGGCTGATCCCCTCCATCCCACACCCCTCCGGGGGGGATCCCAGCCCGCAGCCTCTCCGTGCACCTCCCACGAGCCTCTGGGGCTGAAGGCCCGAATTTAAAGCTGGTTTGGGTTTTTTTTAACCGAAACCATTTGCTTTAGGAGGAAAAAACCCGAAGATTTCCATTTCCATCCCCGTCCCCACCCCCACGTTCTGCGTAAAACGCTGGATGTAAATAAATACTGGGAGCAGAGGTTGGAGTGGGGGTTTGGCACCAGTGCCACCTCCACCATCCCTTAACACATCCTTCCCAGGCATTTTCCTCACTCGGGATGAACAACTGTCCCCTGCACCCACCACTAATTCCTCCAACGCTCCTGTTTCATGGCATTTCATCCCATCACTCTGGATTCACACCCTTACCCAGCCTCTCTGTGAGGCTGGTTTGTCCCTTCCCCTTATCCACGCTCTCCAGGCACTTTTAAACATTGCTCTTCCCACCCCGGTGCAGGCAGTGCTATAAATAGCCCCGCTGATTTCTTTTCCCTCCAAAATCAGGCCCTCCATCTCCTTTAATCATTTTTTTTTTCTGCCTCTCTCTGAATTCCCTCTAATTTTCCGACATCTGTGCAGGGAGGAGTGCCATTCCTGACAGGCTCCTAGAAATGGAGAGCAGGGCCAGGAGTGTGCCTGGCACTGCACCGTGTGGCACAAAGCAGAGCTGGGAATCCATGTGCTGTCACCTCCCTGCTCCTGGCACTGACCTGTCCCCTGTGCTCCAGAGCTGACACTCGCCAAGTGTCCCTGCCTTAATAACTAAGGGCTTTATGGGCACCAATGGGCTGCTTTGGGGTAGCCCTGGACCCGTTTTCCAGAGCTGGTGGAGGTGGTGGTGGGGCTGTGGTGATACTGTCACAGGTCCCACAGGTCCTCCAGGACCGATGCAACCAAGAATTGGGTTTAAATGGGTTTTGACCCACCCTGAGTGCAGCGCTCTCCCTGCTCCCTGCCCGTGCAGGGTTGGAGGAGTGGACAAACATGGCACAGCCCAATTCCCTGGCAGACATCCCAGCTCTGCTCTTTTAGGAGGAGCAGGGATGCTCCAGGCAGGAGCTGCAGCAAACTGCTGGGAGAGGAGCTGGGAACTGCTCCTGTTTTTCATAGGATCGTGGAATGGGTTGGATTGGAAGGGGACTTAAAGCTCATCCAGTTCCATCCCCATGGGTGAAAGGACACCTTCCACTAGCCCAGGTTGCTCCAACCTGCCCTTGGACACTCCCAGGGATTCCTGGGCAGCCACAGCTTCTCTGGGCAACTTGTGCCAGGGCCTGCCCACCCTCACAGCTGGGAATTTTTTCCCAAAATCCCATCTAGCCGTGCCCTCTGGCAGAGGGAAGCCATTCCCCCTCATCCTGTCCCTCCAGACCCTTGTCCCTCCAGGTCTCTTGCAGGCCACACTTGTGGCACAATGGTGGGAGAGGTTGGGACATCAGCCCCACTGATTAGACCCCCCAGTGCCAAGGATGGAGCCACTGGAGGCTTAAAATTCTGGTGCTGACACTGAAGTTGTTAAACATCTGGTATCTTCCCGAGAGGAAGGGATGTGGATCCATCCATCTATCCCTCTGCTGCCTCTTGGACCGAAAACTGGGGCTGGGCACGCCCTTCCCATCCTGCAGCACATTCCTAGGGCAGGCTGCAGGTCCCTGCTGGCCTGCAACAAAGGATTAATAATGTCTGAGAGCGTCTGGACCAAACTCAGCAGGCAGGATTACACTCTGCTCCCGAAACTCCTCCCTGGAGAGGCAACTGGAGGCACTTATCTGTCACTGCATGCCAGGGAAGGAGGCTGGAAGTGCTGAGAAACAGCTTGGGCCACTTCCAAGGGTCGTGGGGACACACGGAGGTGTCTGCAGAGCAGGAGCCATCACCCAGTTCTGGCACTGTGTGACCACCCAAGCTCTGCTCCTCTCTCTAGCACTTCTTATCCCCCCTTTTATGGAATCCCACAATCCCTGAGCTTGGAAAAGCCCTCCCAGCCCACAGAGCCCACCCTGTGCCCCATGCCCACCCTGTCCCCCAGCCCAGAGCTCTGAGTGCCACAGCCAGTCCTGCCTTGGGCACCTCCAGGGCTGGGCACTCCAACCCTCCCTGGGCAGCCCCTGCCAAGGCCTGACCAGCCTTTACAAGAAGAAATTCCTCCTGATGTCCAATATATGGGTTAAAATCACCATCCCTGTAAAACTCACTCCAGCAACTTCTGGACCAGCTCATCCCAAGATCAGCTGAGGAAGAGCAGCGAACTTTTAAAAACTAAAACTCGAGGCTCCGGCTCAGCGAGGGTTAAAAATCAATCCCATTAATTAAGCCATCTCCGATCCCAAATACCCTCGATTCCCCCAAAGCGGATGGAAAGCGCAGCTTAATTGTTTGCAAAGCTCCCTAAGACGCTCGGGGGGAGGCGCCGGCGGAGTGAAAAGCAGAATTATGGTGATCTATACGTTGCATAATAAAACACATCAGTATTCCCAAATAAATGCCAGTAATCCAGTTAGTGCTCGCATGACTTTGTCACATCCCAAATTTAACAGCTGTCTCCTCTACGAGCGCCTGCTGCTCGTGGCGGCCGCTAAATCTTAATTCCCAGTTAATTGCCTGAGTTTATTTCCTTGGAAAGAGGGTTTTTCTCCACGGCACAGGGACAGGACCTGATCTAATCACCCTCCTCCTCCTGCCCTAAGGGCTGCCGTAAAGGTTTTGCCGGAAACCACGGTCAAAATAAGGCTGGCTCCTTCCCTGTGAATCACAGAGTGGTGGAATGGTTTGGGTTGGAAGGGATCTTAAAGATCCTCTCGTTCCGGTGGGCTCATGATGGGATGAAGGGAAGAGTGATGCAAGAGGAGCTGTTTAATTCCTCCCACCTCTGAGCATCCTCAGCCTCCTCCTCCGGCTGGGATGAATCCAGCAACCCGGGCTGGTGGAAGGTGTCCCTGCCCGTGGCAGGGGGTGGAACTGGATGAGCTTTAATGTCCCTTCCCACCCAAACCATTCCAGGATTTTAGTGCGCTTCACTATCCCAGCTGAACTGGAGGAGGGTGTTTCAGCAAGGACAGGGCTGGGAAGAGCCAGGGGGAAGATGGTCGGGATGGTTTATGGCTTTTGAGTCCCGAGGGTCCACTTTGGGTCAGGGCAGAGAGTCCACGCTGGGCCTGGCTCGGAATATTTTATTTATTAATTTTTTGCCAAGCTGACTCACCCTTCTTGGAGGGCGAGCGGGCAAGTGGTCAAACTGGCAAGAGGAGCTGGCAGGAGGCAGGAAAAATCCCAACCAACCAGATGCCCCTAAACCTTTGCAGATCTCTTGTGATTTGGCCGGAGCTGACAAGGGAAGGGATAATACCTGTGCCTGCTTCCTAATGCCAAGTTTATCAGCTCCAGCTAATCTATAAGAAGCTGGAATCAGCTGATTTGCAAGGAAGAACTTGGCTTTTTAGGAATTCCAACAGCAACTCTGGGCTGGCTTTGTGTGAGCAAGGGGGTGATGTGAGGCTTCTGCTGGTGGGGAGCTGGTTTAGCCGAAAAAAGGGGGAGCTCTCAGCAAAATCCTGATGGATTTGGGAAAGAAGGAAGCAAAAATCAAACAAGGTGAGGCTTTAGAGGTGTTTTGGTTAATGGAATTCTTTGGCAGGAGAACAAGTGGGACAAACTGCTTAAAAATTAGGCTGGAAATTAGAGCAAGTTTAGAGAACCCCAGAAACATTTCCGAGCTGTAAATGGGACACCTGGAATTTCTGGGATGGCACTTGGAGTCACAGGAAACCTCTCTCCCCACCCATTGTTTGATTGCACTGAGAGTGCAAAGGGGGAGGTGGATCCAGGCGAGGGATTTCTCATCCTTATTCCTACTTTTCTTTCATTTCTGTAGGAAATGCACACTCTTCAATAAAAAACAGGCAGCAGACTCTGAGCAAACTCACGTTTGGGGTCAAAAGGAGCTCTGGACACAGGAAAACCTGCATTATTTGGGCAAGATTTCTGGAAAAGAAGGTCTGTTTCCTGAAATTCACATGGCAGCTCCTTCCAAGGGATTTCTATCCTTTTCCAAGCAAACTCCTCCCTTCCCTGGTGCTCCCTGAACTCCAAGCCTGGCTGAAGGATCCCCCTCTCAGTGGGGTTTGGGCTTGAGAGGGAAGTGTGAAATTCCTGCTTTACTGCGGGGCTGGAGAGCCCCAGCTCTCCTGCATCCCACCCCCAGGGCTGATGGAAACCTCTCCCGAGCCCTCCAGGGATCCCAACTCCTCCTCAGGAGCACAGATGGGATTGCAACAAGTCCTAAGCCCTTTGCTCCATAAGAAGGACCCGTGGTCTGTGTTTTCATGGAAAACACGGAAATCACTGAAGGTTTCACTGCGAGCACTGAGGGCTCGGGGCATCCCAAGCGGTGAGGATGGAGTTAATTGCCATGAGCTCATCCTGGGCCATAATGAACAGGCTCCAGTTTTCCTAAGGGGCCAGGCTGGCTCCATTGCCTTCACTTTGTCTGCAGGTCAATATGTAATCAGGCAGCTTTTGGGGCTGGTTTTTTTTTTTTTCTTTTTTTTCTTTTTTTTAAATGCAGCTTTATCTTCCTACAGGAGGAGCGTTTTCCTCCCTCCATTACGGAGCTTCATGCATTTTTCAAACGGCAAAATTCAATTAAAAACACACACACACCCCAGCTGCGAGAAAATACTTCAGGAAAAAATTCAGAGAGAGCATTTGCGCGTCTCTGCCATCCAAGCCCGGCTCCTGAAAAGCAGCGGGGGCTCCGGGAAGCCTTGGGGATGCACCTTGTCCTGGGAAGGGGTGGCTGGATGAAACATGGAAAAGGAGTTTCCCAGTGCAGCCTCTCCCTGTGCAGAGCCCGGGCTGGCAGGAACACGAGTCCCTCCGCTATGCTGATTCCCCAGGGATTGTTTTCCACTCCCTCTGGCCCAGCAGAGCAGGATGTGGCCCTGAGTGCATCCAGCAGAGCCGCCCCGAGGAACACCGAGCCAGAGTGGCCGGGGGATGGATGGCGGTAACCAAAGCCCAGCGCCCTGGGCCATGGGGATGCTGATGGAACCCTCTCCCGAGGCTCTCCGAGCGCCCCGGGATGGCAAAGGACGGGCGTTCCCGGCTCCCCACCCTGCCAGCGTGGCACTGATCGCTGCCACCAGCCCCGGGAGGCTCTGCCTGCCCCGGGCAGCCTCTCCATCCCTGCCTGCCCCGGGCAGCACCTCCATCCCTGCCTGCCCCGGGCAGCCTCTCCATCTCTGCCTGCCCCGGGCATCATCTCCTTCCCTGCCTGCCCCGGGCAGCATCTCCATCCCTGCCTGCCCCGGGCAGCACCTCCATCCCTGCCTGCGAGGAGGGGAGGCTTGGCTGGGCTTCAGGCTCTCCTACATGGGACAAATTGGGACTGAATTATTAATAGGCACTGCAGACTGTCTGGCTTTACCTCTGCGGGAGCATCCCTGATTTAGGGCAGGGCTGGGCAGAGCCGCAGTGCCCAGCCTGCCTCCGTTTGCCCCTCCGTGGGTTTCACCGGGCACACATCCCGCATCCAGCCCCAAATCCCGGCGTATCCACCCGCCCGGGAGGGTCGGGCCAGGCGCGACCCGGGGCCAGGCTCTGTCTAGACAAAGCCTTCAGGGAATGGGGGGATGGCAGCAATTAACAACCTGTTTGTTATTTTCCCTATCTGGCATTTATTGCCCCGATAAAACCCGCTCCCAATTCCGGCTTGGCTCTTCCCACAGCTCTCCCGGCTCGCTGTTATTGCACCAGGCTCGCCCTGAGTGATTTGTGAAGGCAGTAATACAGCGCTGGTACTCAGGGGGTGGAATATTAGACACACCAATTAGCTATCCGTGCATAAATTCCCATTTACCTGCTTAGCACAGGCATATTTCCCTGCCTGCTCCCTCCGTCTGCTTTTTCCTCCACACCCCCTCAGCATCCCCCCACCCCGATCTCTGGAATTCTTAATCAAGGGAAAAAAGCTGCTTAATGTGACCTCTGACATGACGTAATGCAGCCCAAATGCATTGCTGTGGCTCTTGGCAGCCAGACACAAAGCAGGTGCTGTGCATAGCAAAGAGAGAGCCTGGCTGCCCAGCATCTGCTGCCAGGCTTCCCATCTCCACGGGGGAATTTTGGGATGCGAGGGTGGGTCACCCCTGCCCGCCCTCTGGGTACCTACCTGAGCCCCGGGAGGAGGAGCAGCAAACCCCCCAGCAGTGGGGAGAGGGCTGGGATGGCACGGGGCAGAGGGAATGGGGATTGGAGGCTCCGAAAAAATGGCCCTGAAAGTCACATTTCAGGAGAATTAAATAAAAAAATTGCTCAAACCCTTTAATCCAGGAAAAACCCTCCATGAGTTTGTTACTGCCCAAGAAAGCAGAGCACAGCGAAGCACGGAAAATGTGGTCAAAAGCCCAAATCCAAGTTTCCCTGTGGTTTTACCCTGGGAAATGTCACGTTACAAGGGGAAAACCATTCCCCAGCCAGCTGGGAGACCTTGTGGAGAGCAGGTGCCTGTGGCCCAGCTGGGGCATGGAACGCATGAGGTCTCCCAAATTCAGGGAAATGGGGATGGAGCCAGTTCCCATTTAGCTCCTTGCTCCAGGCACCTGTGCCAGATCCTTCCCTACCTCTATATTTTTGGAACCTACAAATGGAGAGTGAATTCACTGAGGTGTCATTTGCTATTTTGCACTGAAATTCCGTTTTTTTTTAATCCAAGTAAGAGAAAAAAAAATATCCCAGGCTGTGTCCTCATGTCCTGTGCCTTGCCTTGAAGTAGATAAAATGAGTTTTTCTGCAGAACTGAATTCATGACAGGTAAAGGTGCAAAGTCTCAGCGACTTGGGGGACAGGGATGGGTTGTGTCCCCAAAATTCTGGGAGAAACAGCTCAAGCCACATCCCTGAGCCGGGTCCTTCCCAGTGGAGAAGATGAGAGAATCCAAAGAGCCACAACACCACGATCCTCTCCAGCTCACCTTGTTCCCACCATCCCAAATCACTCACGGGGCTGCTCAGGTTGGTTTATTTTATCCCTGGTTCTGCTAAACAGAAAATCCCAGCCCTGGCAGAAGAAAATCAAACTCCTCTGACTTCAAAGGGCTGGGCCAGGTGGAGCTGGTGCCCAGAGGCACATCTGCCACCATGAGCCAGGATGCTCCCAGCATCTCTCTGGCCAAGGGACACACGGAACAAGCAAGGCCAGGCAGGCTCTGCATTTCCCTCCCCGTGGGTTTCCCTCCTTTTCACTTCTTGCCCCCCAGCAAGGACAAGGCTGATGGAGATGATGCACGGGCTGCCCTGAGATGTTATTCACAGCTCACAAGATAATTAACATCTGGAGAGGGAGCCTCATCCCCTGCCATCTGTCACTTGGAATGGAGCTCTGGAAGAGGCAGGTGAGCGACACGGCCAGGCTGTACCTGCCTATCCTGGTGTTCCAGTGCCTGCCGGCCCAGCCTGGGATTTGCCTTGGGAAAGGATGGCTTTGATGCCACTGCCCCACCTGACTGAGGCTTGGCCCCTCTCCAGACCTGTCACTTTGCCAAGCACGGGCAGTGGTGGGACAGGGAGCTGGCCCCGGGATGCAGCCGAGCTCCAGGCAGTGCCCTCTCCCAAATCCAACAAGGAGGCAAGAGCAAACTCCAGCTCCAGGGATGGATTTCCCCCTTTCCTTATAAACTGGGGAAGGCATGAGACAATGGCAGCAATGTGAGCATTGTGATCTACTGGCAAGTGACAAAAAACCTGTGGGAAGCCACTTGGGGCAGGATTTGGGAAGAGCCAGCTTCAAGGAGGGAAAGGAATGAGCAGTGGGGATGTTTCCTGCTTTCCAGCTGTGGTGCTTTGGGCAGGGCAGGTTTCCATGATTTTACTGGATAATTGTCATGGGCATAATGGAAAATGGATATGGTTGAAATGGGAAAGGCTGAGTCCCCTCTCCATCCCCTGCCAGCCCTCCATGATCCCATCCCAAAGGCACAGCAAGAGCTCCTCTAACCCTGGGCAAAAATAGCGCATTACAAACGAGCCTGCCACTTCCAGGCGGGAGGCAAAACAGGTTGGAAGAAATCCCTAACAACCTTTGGAAAAAGGAAAATAAAAAACCCGAAATAAAGTTAAAAAGACCCAAGAAAGAGCAAAATGAAGGCACAAAATCCCCGAGGAGGCCGGGCAGCAGCGGCGGATGATCCACACACCGCAGAGCCCTCCTGGCTCTGAGGAAAGCAGGAAGAGGAGAGCAGAGAATCCCGCAGTCGGGTGGAGGTTCTGGAATGCACCACAGGCCGAGCTGGAGCTCCCCGAGCAGCCATAACTCAGCCTGCCTGGACACGAGGAGCGGCTTTGGCTGCACATGCTGCGGGCTGGGATGGCTGCAGGCTCCATCCCGCATTCCGGCTGCGGCGCCGCTCTCCGGGCAGAGCCGGATCCAAAGGCTCCAAAGGCATCCCCCGCCAAACCCTCGCCAGGCTGGGCTGGGTCTGGAGAGGTGGGCTGGTGGGACACTGGCCATCTCCATGGGTTCATGGAGGGCAGGAGGGTGGAGGTGTGGTCATGATGTGCCCATGGTGGGGGGGTTGGGATTGGATGAGCTTTAAGGTCTTTTCCAAGCCAAGCCACTCTGTGATTCCATGATTACCCCCAGTCTAGACATGGATTCGGAAGAAACTTTGTGGGATGCATGAAGAGCCATCAGAAAATACCTGGCAGGTGTGGACACCAGGTCCTTCCGCCTGCCATGCCCTGCCCCAGGCTGTGGGTCAGAAGGTGGAGGGTTTGGTGGACCATCAGCATCCCAGCCTGGCCTCCAGCATCAGATGACTCCCAAAACACCCCATTCCTCCCTGTTCTTCACCCTGACCTCCTTGCTGATGCCACCACAGGATGGAGATGGGGGTGGAAACCTCACTGCCAAAAGCAGCACAGGGAGAGAAACTCAACCAGGCCACGGGCGAAGGGAGCCGAGGGAGTCTCTGCTTTGCCTCCAGGGAATCCCTCAGATCCCTTCGAGGAGCCACCAGCACATCCAGGCCCCCTGGGAATCATTAGAGGCTTTTCCCTCTAGCCAAGGGAAAAGTGCTCAGAATGAGAGAATTTGAGGAGTTCAGGCACAAACACTCCAGGTGAGGGAGGTGCTGACAGAACGGAGCAGGTCCGTCCACTGAATGGCACTTTCATTTTGACACCTGAAAAGAAGGAGTTAAACCAAATTCCAAAGCAAACCACAACAGAACTGCAAGGAAAAGGCTTTTTTTTCCTTTCCTGACCCTTCACCCCCTTCGTGTTTTGGCTGAAACTCTTTGGCAGCTTCACAACGTTTGGTCACCTCAAGCAAAACAGACATTTGGCAAATGAACTTTCCAGGCAATTGTTTTTTTTTCCCCCCCCTGCTGTTGGAGCCACAAAAGTCCCAAAGAGGCAGCGAAATGTTGAGCTCATGGTCCTCCCTGTCCCCTGGTGATGGGCTGATGGAGAGGGATGGTCCATGACCTCCCTCTGGCCACGCACCCTTTAACCAGCCAACATGCCCTGGCTCCGAGCAAACGGCATAAAAACCTCCTCCAAAATCCACCAAAACCCATTGAACTGAACTTAAAATTTTCATTCCAGCACAGCCTGGAGTGGAGCCAAGCCGAGGAGCTGCAATGGCCTCAGGAGCACTGGCGATGCTCTCCAGCTGTCGGGGGAGAGGTGGGTGATATCCAACCTCACCCCTCGGGAATTCTCCGACTCCTCCAGCCCTGTGGGGTAGGAGACAGGACTCTTTTCCAGTTGCTGTGACAGGGGTCTGAGGGATGTGTTAGAGCAGCCTGGTACTCTGAAAAAAACCCTGTATTTTCACTCTGGAAATCTGTATTTTGACCAGCAGGGCCCTAAGAGATGCTTGGAAAGCAAAACATCTGTGTTTTGTTCCGCAGAGCTGGGAGGAGGCCCATTCCCTGCCTGGAGGAGATGCTGGTGATGGGCACCACTCTGCATCTCTTGCTGCCTTCAGCCTCTCCAGCGTGGACCTGGTGATGGCAGGGAAGCTTTTCCCTGCTCTCAGGGACAGCCCCAAAGTGGTTGGAGGCAGCCACATCCAACAGCAGAATCCCTTCCAACCCCCTTTACCATGTCCAGCCCCATGGGTGTTCACCAGCAGCCCCAGAAACGAGGAGAAAACATGAACAATGAGTGTTTTGTGAGATTTCTTCTCATCTTAAGCACTGCCTGGGGCACAAATCACCCAGTCCTGGTGGGAGCAGACAGGAGGGAGAGGGGCTGGAGGTGCCTCCAGGGCTGTGTCACCCCTCTGTGGTGCCAGTGTTGGCCACAGCCCTGATGTCTGTGGGGTGGAAATAAAACATCATCCCACTTGCCACAGCAACAAGCACCTCCTGCCTGCCTCAAACTTTAGAACCCACCCTGAGGAGCCTCTTCCCTCATCCCAGCTGCCTGCATGGGTTCCTCCTCTGATTTTTTTGGGTGCACAGGAGCCCCAAGGTCAGCTGCACCCCCAAATATCCCACTGCTCATGAGGCTTCTCAACCTGAGCTTTTGGGCCCCTGCTCAGCCCAGATTTGGTCCTCAGCTGGTGGGTGCTGCTCATCCCAGTGCACGCCAAGCATCCCGTGGGATGCCCTGCCTGGGCTGCTGCCCTTGGGGACCTGCTGGGGCAGTGGGTGCCCCGTGAGGTCCCCAAACACCGACGTGCCCCGGGTTTGCAGGTCTGAGCTGCCTCCGAGGCAAAGCCCGTGAAAATTTCCACTTAAGCAGCCAGCAGCACAACAGGGGAAGGGACTGGGAGCCCGGCTCTGCCAGGAGAGAATCTGGGCTTTTAATTATTTATGCTTCACCTCCGTGCTGTGGGGATGAGAGACAGAGCTGAGGGAGGCACAGCCGGGAAGGGAGTGCAGGTGCAGCCTGGCTCTCCACTGAGCCCATTCGTACAGCCCAGGTGAGCCCAGGATGGGCCCCTGCCTGAGTCCTGCCCCACAGCCCTGCCCTTGGAAAAGCTCTTTATCCCTGGCTTTCTTGGGAGAGAGGGGCAGACTGTCCCTGCCACCACTTCCCTGGAGGGGTCACCCCCAGGACTGAAAGCTGGGGAAGACCTGCCATGACTGTTGGAAGGTCCCCAGGGATCTTCTCATGTTGGATGGGGGCTGGCTGCCCACCTGTCAATGGGGTGACTCTGGGACAGCCACTGTGGCCACATTTGAGCCCACAAACTTATTTCTTTTCCATGAGAGAATACAAGCCTGAGGAACTGCTGGTTTGGGGCAGGGTCATGGAGCCACTGGGGGTCACAAAGATGCTTCATGGCAGGGTGTCCACAGCCCCAGCCTTGCTTGGGTTCACCATCTCCTGCAGGTTTTCCTCTGGGGACAGAATCCAGAACTGCTCTAATTGAGCAGAATGAGCTCAGCAAAGCTCTATGGACTGGTCCTGTGCTCCCATCTGTGTTGTGGTCCATGAATGGGAGCTGCTGCTGCTGCCAGACCCTGCTCATTTCCCATCAGGGTGCACCCATCCCATCTCCCATTAGGGTACACCCATCCCATCTCCCATTAGGGTGCACCCATCCCATCTCCCATCAGGGTGCACCCATCCCATCTCCCATTAGGATGCGCACCCATCCCATCTCCCATATGGGTTGCTCCTGAGGCCAAACTGGGAAAAATAGCATGCCATGACCCTGGAGGGTGACACAGATGGACATGGAGGCCCTGCTGTCCCAGTGGGCAGGGAGCAGGAAGCAAAGGGAAGCTGCTCTCCCTGGAAAAGGGGCATGGGAGGTGGGCTGAAATTGAAAAGTAGATCCCACCGGGCTCTAGTCCAAGCACTGGGCATGGCCACATCACTGCCACGATGGGATTTTAGGGTGCTCAGCACCCCGAAGAATTGGGACCTTTCTTAGTCACAAGTTTAAAGGGATAATCAGTCAGATCCATGGGTTAAATCCCCCTGGGATTTTCAGGGGGGAAATTTGCTTAGCAGGGTCTACGGTCAAATCCTTTAATTTCCTGGATTAGGAAGCCAGGACAGCTTGTCATTTGTCCTCTGTGGAGGAGGTGACAGAGACCTCATTGCTTGAGGCTTTTCAAACTGACTACAAGAGCACAGAGGACTTGGGACCCCTCTAGCCCATCCATCCCCGGTGCTTTCCCTCAGCATCCCAGGCTCTGGCTGTGCTCAGGAACACCAGCAAGGAAAATACTCCGTATTTTGGCTCAGCTCTGTGTTTTCATCTTGGTTGTGCTCCTGGTATTGCTTTTGCCTCTCCCCAGGGAGGGAGTGGCTTGGGGGGGACAGGAACATGGGGGTGTCGGGGCTGTTGCTGCAGGGAAGAAGGTGGGTGGGCAGCTGGGGTGGGAACAGCCAGCAGGAACAGAAGCCAGGAAACCCAAAACTGGGAGCTGGGAGAGAGAAAAAGCAGGAGGGTCTCTCTCATGAGATGGAGAGGCAGCAGAGCTGTAGCAGAGGGACCCCAAGCCTTCCCCTCGGCTCTTCTACACCATCAAAGCTTTGGGACACAACAGGGACATGGCACGGCAGCGCCCACTGACAGGGCGGGGAGGGTTGGGGTGGTGGGACAGGTCAGTGAGGGCTGGGATGACACAGTCAGCACCCCCAACACCCAGCCCTGGGGTCTGCACCCCCAGCAGCTTCCCAGTACCCTGAGGAGGGTGAGGGTGAGGATGGAGGAGAGGTGCCAGGCAGCTGAGCAGGCTGAGGAAGGATCAATCCTCCCCTTCCCAAGAGCCCTGAGAAAAGCAACGCTGCAGCTTCCGCTCGGTGAATAAGAAAAGCAGCAGAGAGGAAAAGCAAAGGGCTGGTTTTGTGCTGTTGTTGTTTTTGGCCTTTGCTTCTTCTCCCATCTGATGAAGGAAGGGCTGCTCCACCCAAAAGGATGAGGAAGAGGCTTCACCTTTCTCTTCCTCAGCTCATTCCCTGTTCCCTGTGCTGGGCAGTCAGGGCAGGCAGGAGGGTGTTGGGATAGTGGGGGGATCTCACAGGGCTCTGGGGGCTGAAATCATCCGACACCACTCCTGGGAAGGGCATTCCCAGCGGGATAGCAGTGCTGGCTGCTCAGCCCCTGTGCTAAGCTGGTAAAAGGCTTGGGTTAAAATCCAGCCAGATGATCTGGGCTGCGATGGGCTGCTGTGTGATGCCAGGGAGGAGGAGGAGGAGGAGGAAGAGGAGGAAAAGGAGGAGGAGGCAGCCTCTCCTTTACCCCCTGCACGGCCCCTGCCTCCTGCCCAGCTCTCCGGGGCAACCCCTTCCCATGGCAGCGCTGCCTGCCAGGAGTGAATCACCTGCCATCCTCCTGCCTCTCTGCTGGCCGGTGCCATCCATCGCTGCCCCTTTCCATCTGGTCTCCCTGCACAAGTGACCATGGAGCAGGCACTGGCACATGGTGCTCTGGCTCTCCCATCCCACCAGCTCTTCTGCTTCTTCCCACATCCCAAGACCCCTCTCCTGCAAAGCCATCCCTTCCAGCTGTTCCTGACACGACACAAGGCACGTGGGGTTTGGAGATCTTCCCTGAGGAGCACAGCCAGGCAGGACCATGGCAAATCCAACAGGGTGGGAATCTCTGCTCTGCCTGTTATTTATCCACACCCTAGCAAAGTTGGGAATGATTATAGGAATGTGTGTCACACCTGAGCCACGGATATGGGGTGGTTTAGCTCTTTTTTGGCTCAGTGGAGAGGGAAGGTGGTGGGAATTGCCAAGCTGGGATCAGTGGCGGTGGCTGAAGGATGGGAGGGCAATGAAAACGAACCCCTCCATGAGCTGCTCTCCCAAAGGCTACAGAAGACCCTGCCAAGGTTTCTCCAGTCGAATTACCTTGTAAAGCCCCATTCCTATAAAAGACACTCCATTTTCCAGCCTGTCCATGCCTGTGGCTGGATGTGGCCTGCCATCCCTACCCCTCAGGCAATGGGGTGGCACTTGGGGACACTCCGAGCTGGTCCTGCGCAAACACAAGGGCTGCTCCTGACTTTTGACATGGCCACAAAAGGGCTTAAGGCTGTAAATCCCGTCTGAGCAGGAAGTTATTAAATTGGCATTGCAGGAGGACGTAAACAGTCACGGTGCCAACATCACATCCCCCAAGAGCTGGTGCTGGGTAGGGATGGGATGCTCCAGGATGCCATCTGGGATGTGCTGATCCTTGAGTGTCCTGGACTCGAGGGGCAAATGGGCTTACCATGAGTCAGAGGTGCCTGTGTCATCCCAGCTGACAGTGACACAACGATGGAGGAACGACAGCTGATCCTAATCCCATCCCCTGAGTGCTGTCAACACACTGGCATGGGCAGGAGCAGGGCAGGGAGGCGGCAGGGAGGTGGCAGGGAAGGAGCTGGCAGGAGGGAATGTCCAGCTCTGTCCATGGCAGAGCCTGTGAGAGGCTGCCAGCCCTGGGCTTTGCTCCTCTCTGCATTGCACAGGGGTGTTTGGGGGAGACAGGGCAGGGAGGGACAAGAAAAGCGTGCTGTGAACAGAAATCACCTCCTGCCCCAGCTGGTGCCCCTTTGAGCCACCTCCATCCATGCCCTCTTTGTTTTCCTTCCCGTCTCTTTGCACCTCTCAAGAAAGGATGGAGAGACTGGGAAGGGCTGGAGGGAGTGTGCTCACCCTGCACGAGACCTGGCAGGTACCAGGTGCTGCTGGTTTGACCCCATCAGTCCCCAACCCATGGTCTGAGGGGCCTCCTGTAGAGCCCCAGGCTCCAGGTGGCTTCCACAGCCTCAGGGAAAGAGGCAGCACTTCTCCAAGGGACCATGAGCAGAGGAACCTTCCCTGGAGCCAGAGCTGCCCAAATTTGGGTTGGTGGGAGACCCTGACCCGCTTGGGCATCAGCTCAGCTCCATCCCTGCAGCCAGTTGAGCTGTGACCATGCTGGCTTTGACATCCTGACCTGAGGAAGGGGACACACGACCCTTTTGGGGCCACAGCACTTCCCTTCGCCCCTACCCCTCCTTCTCCTCCCTTTCCCTCCGCAGCTCAAGCCCCTCTGGCAGCACGAAGCGGGATTAGGGCGAGACTAATGTGGGAGCCCTGCAGACAGGCCCCCCAGGCCCCCAAAGAGCAGGCGAGCCCTGCCATCAAAGGCAGTGCAGCACAATGGCAGAGCTGCAGGCACAGGCCTGGCAGAGCATTAAGCAGCATTAGGGCGGCTCGAGCCGCCGGTGGGGACATTACCGCCACTCGCAATGTTCGGCATCACAACTGCAGCATCTTTGCTTTTCTGTGGGTTTTCGCCCGGGCTGCGTTTCCATTTTTTCTGAAGAAAATACCTGTTTGGCTCAAAGAGCCTCCTGCACTTTGCTGCTCAGCTCTCGGGGGCTTTTCCTGCCTCCCCGCTCCCCGTGGGATGTCAGGAGTGGCTGGATGCTTCTCCCTCACTGCAGCATCCTGGAGGAGCATCCATGCTGAGCCCAAACACTCCCCTCTACCCCTCCTCACTGCTGGGTTGTCTTCATTTTGCTTCCTTCTTCTATTTTCCTCTAGCTTCCCTTTCTGAAGTTGAATGACACCGTGGTAATTTGTAGCCCGACTCCTCCTGAGACTGTCGAGCTTTAATTATATTTTTCTCATGGCTGGTGAATGGCTCGGCTATAATTATGCCAGGAAGAGCATTACTTAGGACTAACCTGAGAACAGCCTCCCCCTCTCTGGGGTGCCAGGGCACTGGCTGCTCCCAGGAGCTCTTATTTAAGGTTCTGAACAATGGGACCCATGGAGCTTGTGCTGGAGAGGAGTTGAGTATTGCCACATGCCACCCATCTGGGACTCATCCCCAGCACCACTGATGGCCCTTCTTCTCATGCACAGTCCAGCCACTAACAACAAAACCTTGGACTGAGGTAGCAGAAGGAAACTGTGGAGAGAATTAGGGTCGATCTGCTTGGCATGGTGTCAGTCCTGAGCTCCCCTGACACTCCACATGCATCCATCCCCCACTGCGGGCAGCTGAGCCAAAAGCCCAGGGTGGGATGAGCTTTCTGGCCCTCCTCTCTTGCCTGGATATTGTGTTTTAGTGGGCCATGACACACCACTGCCTATGGACAGTTTGCCTTAGGTATGGAGTTGGTCTCTCCAGGGCATCCTTCATCCTCCCAGGGTGGCAGCAGGAGACTGGTGGCTCTTGCCTAAGATGAGAGGGGAATGCAGGATCCCACAGCTCTCAGAGGACACCCTGCACCTCCATTTTAAACAGGCTGGAAAAGGGTTGTCTCCTTGGCTACCTGAGAAAACTGGAATCACAGACTGGTTTGAGTTGGAAGGGACCATGGACCTCATCTCATCCCACTCCCTGCCACGGGCAGGGACACCTTCCACTATCCCACGTTGCTCCAAGCCCCATCCAACCTGGCCTTGGGCACTTCCAGGAACAGGGCAGCACTTCCAGGGATGAGGCAGCTGATATCAACAGGAGTTTCTCAGCTCTCATTCATATCCCTTCGCTCCCCTTCACTTTACACAGACAATTTCAGAAAATGAGAAAGGTAAAAGAGAATAAAGTGTTCTCCCATTTTAATTGCATCAAAGAAAATTTAGGAGACTCACCTACCAAACCTAAAAACTATTCCTTAAATGTGCTTACTTTCCTGTGTCACAGATATCATTGTACTCCATTCAGACTAAAAGAACTTTTAGGAACCCAATTTACTTGTTTCCAGTACACTGTGTTTTTAGCCTGCTTTCCTCAGGAAATGGGGCTTTACTTCTGTGATTGTGCTGTTTATATATCTATATGCCATCACTCCCACACTAATAACTTTTGAATGTGTTGGCCAATTCCAACCAAATCTGACAGAGCGGCAGAGTTTTCAAAAATACTGAATTCTTACAAATTTAATGAAATACGTGGGTGAGCACATATTTTCCCCCACCAAGGGAAAGGCTGCAGAGTGAACTCAGCCATATTATTAGACAGCAAAGAATACACACACATGCACAGGCACACCCCAGTGCTGTGTAACCTCCCCAGGTGCTGGGAAGGCAGCTCCTGGTGCTGGGAGAGGGGGGATGTTGCACTCCTGGTTCCCAAAGGCACCAAAACAAGCACCAGGATCCCTCCACCACAGCACCCACTGCCTGTGTTGTGCCTTTACTGCCATTCAGACCATGCAGTTTGGTGTGGGCGCTGCAGGGGAGTGTGCCTTCATTAGGCAGCTTTAGAATTAATCGGACTAATTAGTTGAAAGCCTTTCTAGCTGGATCTAGGTATGTAAACCCTTGCTCTCTTCTGGTTCTGTGGGCTCAGAGATTCTTTGCCAGAACCCTGGTAGAGGGGGAGAGCTCGAGCTGTGGGACTGAAGGGTTCAGACAAAGCGGTTTAAGTTAAAAGAGCAGAGATTTTGATTTCATATTAGTAAGAAATTCTTGGCTGGGAGGGTGGACAGGCCCTGGCAAGGGTTACCCAGAGAAGCTGTGGCTGCCCCGTCCCTGGAAGTGTCCAAGGCCAGGTTGGATGGGGCTTGGAGCAACCTGGGCTAGTGGGAGGTGTCCCTGCCTATAGCAGGGGGTAGGACTGGATGGGCTTTAAGTTCCCTTCCAACGCAAACTATGCTGAGATTACATGGCTTTTATGATTCTGTGATAAAGCAGCTCTCCCTGTGTCTGTGCTGAGGCCATAGAATCCTAGAATCATAAACTCACAGAGGCACAGAATCATCACAGAATCAGGGAATGGTTTGAGTGGGAAGGGACCTTAAAAATCATTCATTCCACCCCCTGCCATGGGCAGGGACACCTTCCACTATCCCAGTTTGCTCCAAGCCCTGTCCAACCTGGTCTTGGACACTTCCAGGGTTGAGCCTGTCCACCCACCTAATCCAGCCTGCCCCTGTTTCCAGCAAATCCTAAATCCCACAGTCCTGCCCAGCTATAGGCAGATACTTTGGCTCTCCATTGATAGATTTTGGGGCCTCAGCACAAGCCATTAGCACGGGCAGCAAACATTCCCAGGGTGGTGTCATCCCCTGTGGGTGACCCAGGGCTAATGCACGGTCACGTTGGAGTGTGTCTGTCCCCAGCTCGTGCAGCCAGGCCTGGGCTGTGCAGGGGATCAATAAAGGGCTTTTCAACACACCAGCAGCCCTGGTGCACCAGAGGCTGTGGCTGGGCCACGGAAAGAGCCAAGCCCTGCATTCCCAGCACTTGCTTCCTTCCACTTGTGTCCAGCCAAGGGCACACTGGCCAGGACTGAGGGAGCTGGGATGAGGGATGGAGATGTCGGGTTGCTCATGGAGCATTTTGTGGCCGGACCAGGTTTGCTCTCTGATAGAGTGTCCTCAAGGCACTGCACCCCAGGCAGTTATTTCTTTGTACCTTCACTGATGACTGAAGGGGTCAAATCCCTCAAATCCCAGAGCTTTTCTCCTCCCCCATGCACACACATGAGCACAGGTTGCATCCTCCCTCCTCCAGCTCTCCATCCTTCATCCTCCATCCTCCCTGCTGCTCCCCAGCAGGGTTCAGGACCACATCACCCCTGGTGGTGCAGGGGAAGGGGGCATCTCCCCCTGGCATTCCTATTGAGTTTTTTTTCTGTAAAAATTCCTACTGACTGGGTTTTTTTCCTTCTCTCCCATAATTAGAGGAGGAGTATTATACCCCAAGAGCTAATTAAGCATTTCCAGCATGGGGGAGGGAGGGGTGGATGGGGTCACATCTCTTCCAATCCCACTTTCATGATGTTCCAGGGCCATTACCACCTGGAGATGGGGGATAGTCAAGTCCTTGGACCCAGCATCCCACAGCACACTACAGCTCCACATTTCCAGGACTCATCCCACAGCACACCAGAGCTCCACATTTCCAGGATTTATCCCACAGCACACTAGAGCTCCACATTTCCAGGTTTCAGGCCTTTTGAGGCATTCACATCCCCAGATCACAGGGAAAGATCTGGTCTTTCTGCTGCTCTGCTTTCCTACCTGGCATTCTAGTGGGATTTTCAGGTTTTTTTCCTAAAGCTTTGACAACAATTCGGTACAACATGCGCTTGAAAACATCATCAAGCCCAAAAAGGCTCCCAAAGCAGGCCTGGGAGTCTCATTCATATTGCAGATAAGCCATTGGCAGGCAGGCTGATAAGGATTTCAAGTGTGACTCTGCATACAAATATTCCAGACCCAACAACGAATCCAGCACAGGAGGCTGAGGAGGTACCTGGGTTTTTCCCCTTTTTCCCAGCCTGGCTGCTATATATAGCTCTCGCTCAGAAAACAGAAAGGAATGACATGCTCTAATAAACCATCCCAAAAAGGGATACAAAGAGCCCTGAATTCTCCAGAGGAGCCTTTCCTCCTCAGCTCACCTCCAAAGCCATGAAGCTCCAGGTGCCTTTGGGGAGCCAGGGAGAAGGTGCTTGATCTGCCCCTGCTTTGAGCTGGGGACCCTATTTCAATGCAATTTAGACATGACTCCTTTTCCCCTTCCCTCCTGCTGACTTTTAGCTGGATTGGGTCCCAGCTCTGGATCACTGAGGGTTCATGCTGGCTACAGTCTGCACAGGGAGAAGGGGGATGATTTGGGAACCCAGATCTGCTGTTTTCCAACAGAGCCTCAGGCAGGGCAAACCCTCCCCAGGCATCAGCTGCAGCCAGAGATTTGACTGTTTTCCCACTCAAAAATCCCTTGGGGAATGGAAATAGCTGGGAATCCTCCCAGCACAGGCCAGCCCTGGGATGGTTCCTCTTGGCTTTAAGTCAGGCAGGGGATATGAGCAAGCAGCATCTCAGGAGCTCTTCTGCTAAGGGTACCATCCTGCTTTTCCAGGAGGATAGGGAAAAAGGGGGTGGATAACCCAGCACCCCTTGAGTGACAGCCTGGGAGCCCCACATGTGCAGTCCCACCATGGTGCCACCACCCCCTGCACCTGGGTCACCCTGTGTGTCCTCACCGGCTCCTTTGGGAAGGCTGTGCATCCACAGCCCTCTTGGGATTAGCAGAGGAACAATTCACCTTGGATCCCCCCTGTTTTGAACACCACCCATGAGGTTTGGGCACGCCCAAGGGTGCTGCTGCCTGCTCCTCCTTTGGCATCCAGACATGCACGTGCCCACGACTGCTTGCCTCCAGCAGCTTCCCTAAAACACCTGCCCGAGGACCCACCACACAGAAGAGGACCCACTACACAGAAAGTCTTATCCCATGTGGATAAGGGGGTGGCACCACTGCCAAGACACCACGCTGGGATGGACAGAGACCCCCTTACCTGGACGCCGCGATCTCCGCTTTCTGCTTGGCGATGGTGGCCGCCCTCTCAGCCGCCTCCACGGCCCGATCCACCTTCTCACGGATCTTGCTGGCCCGCAGCGGGATGAGGTTCTTCCTCTTGCCGCTGACCAGGATGTTCTGCTTGTACTTGCCCTCCTCCTTGGTGCCATCGGGAAAGGTCATGCAGCCGTAGCCATGGCGCTTGTTGTTGGCCCACTCGCCCTCGTACTTGAGCCCATCCGAGCGCTGGCTCACCCCGAAGCCCGACCGCTTGTCGTTCTTCCACTCGCCCACGTAGATCTCGGTGGTGGTGGCGTCGATGTCGTCTTCGATGACGGAGAGCTCGGCCTCGCCCTCGCCCAGGCTGATGGTGGAGTTGATGTCGCTGGCGGTGGAGCTCACCGTGCTCATGCCGGCCTCGCTCCGGAACGAGCTCTGCTTGCTCCGCTGGCTGGCCAAGGAGCTCTTGGACTCGGACTTGCGGAGCTTGAGCCCGCTCAGCAGCGACCGCCGGAAGATGCCCTTCTTCTTGCTCTTGAGGATCTCGGCGTCGCTGTGGGCCATGAGCACGAAGCCGCCCCGGGACACGGCCGGGCTGCCGGCCACGGCGGGCGAGGCGTCGGGGTGCAGCGCCGTGCCGTTGGTGTGCTCGCTGCGCAGGGAGTTGATGGACGTCCTCAGGGGTGACCTGATAACCGCGGCCATGCCGTAGGGCACGCTCTGCCGGACGCCGTAACCCTGGCGCATCCCTCCGACCCACTGGCCCTGGTATGTCCCTGTAGAGAGGGGACAAAAGCAAAGAGGGGGTTGAGGGTACAGCAGACTGTGGTCCACCAAGGGTGGCAAAGTCCTCCATGAGCACTTTGGGAGCGGCCAAGTGCAGCTCTGGGTCCCAGTCCCACCTCCGTGACTGGGGTTGTAAGGCCACATTGTGGGAGGACAACATAACATGTGGGTTGGATGGCTGGCCCGCACTCCACCTGCAGCACGGGAGTATCAGAGACCAGCCAAGGCATCGAAGAACTGCCCCTTGGATCGATCCCTAATGCAAAAGGGAGGGGAGCAGGGAGGTGGGATGGGGAAATCATTATCCAGGAGCAGATAGATATCCCATCCGTGCTGCTGGCATTGATCAGAGCTGCATTACATTGGATGGGTGCTATAGAACAATACACTTGTTTACACACACAGTGCCTTCTTCCAGTGTGTTGAGGATGGAAGCAGCTCTGTAGAAATAAAGGCCTCGTGGGGAGAGATCCATTTGGTTATTCCTCTTGGAAATGTGCCCCTCTTTGAGCTCCTACATCCATCTGGGCACCTACTGGAGTTGCTCTACTGGTCCTTAGTGGGAGGAAACACACCCAGGACTTCCCCACAGCACTGGGAACGGAGGGACAAGGAGCCCATCCAGCCTGGGAAGCACAACTGGATCACAGCACCTGCCTTGAGATGGGGTGGGTGGTAATCTGCTCGGGGTCCATAATCCCATCCCCTCCCGGAGCTCGGGGACTGGCACACATCCAGGCCTTATCCCAGCCAGCTGAACCACAGGGCTTGTTTTTATTCTTAGGTCGGCTTAATCTTTTCTGCACCGGCTCGAGCTGCAGTGATTCACTGCTGGCCTAAGCCCTCGTGGGGCACACTGAGGACGGCTCCTCGCTGGGCACTGGTGCTGCTGGGACGCTGTGGCTGGTCCCAGCCCCCAGATGCAAAGGGCTGGGATGGGCACAGGCAGCACCTCGGAGCACTGGGACCTCCCTTCGTGCCAGCCCCGCTCCCATATGCCAAGGGAGGCTTAAAATAGACCCGCTGAAATAGTGAACTCTGCATGAATCCAGCCAATCCTACCCCCAGGAGTGCCTTAGGAATTTCCATGCCCAGTTCTGGGGCTCAGCAGTAGCTCTGGAGATGGGTCTGGGCTGAAGCACAAGAACTGCTTCCTCAGAGTGTGAAACCAGCGCTGGGACACATTTTGGGGTGCATTTTGGGGTGCATCAGCTGCCTTTTAGCCACCAGCACTCTGCACAAATCCCCCAGCACTTGGGCACCCTTCCTGGTGCTCTGATGCAAGCAACACCCCAAAGTGCTGCATTATCTGAGTGACTGCTCTGTGCCCCCCCAAAAAATGCCAGCCCCAAGCTGAGGGATCCCACAGAGACTGCCTTGGAGCAGGGACGTGGAGAGGCAGGGGCAGGTGGGCAGGATTTACTGAGGGTTTATAGGATTAGCACTGGGGAGGGAACAGAGCACCAGGATTAGGGCAGGCACCCACAGGACAGGGTGAGGAGATGGTGGCAGGGAGAAGGATGGGGGACAACAGCTGGAAAACAGCTCAGAGGAGACATCAGGCATGTCCTGTGGTTGGGTTGGAGCTGTGAGTGTGGCTTGTCCCACTGCAGTCCACCTTGGTGTCCCCAAGAAGAGGGAATGACTGATGCTGTGCCCCCGTGGCTCTCCCCATGCCCAGTGGCACCCTGGCATGGGGGCTGTGGCAGGGGAGAGCCCACGAGCTGTCCATCCATTCCCTGGGGACCTGACACCGTCTCGCTCCCCTTTCTGGCTGCATCCCAGAGCATCTTGGCAGGACAATCTACGGTGGGTGATGGGCAGCAACTGGGTGAGAGAAATTCCCCTCCACTCCCAGCACCCTGCAAAGGAGCTTCCAGGATGACTTTGGCTGTCCTCACACTGTGCTCAGCCTCCCCTTTCCCTAGGGATGGATTCAGTGGGTTCCAAGGAAAGATGCCAGTAGGGGAAAGGGGACAGGGAGAAAATGGATCCTGCATGAGATTCATCAGAGCCTGCCCTGCCCAAGTCCTGGTCTCCCTTTCCCTTGGCTGAATCCCTTGACTTGATCCCTGGCTCCAGGCACATCCCTTGACCTCTTCATCTCCTGGCAAATCTGCAGCTGAGAAACCCTGCCTGGATTAAGCTGAGGCACCGTAAAGCAGGCACAGCCCTGTGCTGGGAACCTGAGGGATGGGCAAAGAGCAGAACAAAGCGCTCTGGGATGGAGCGTGACGGCGCATCCCGGCTGGAGCAGGGACACAGATCGGTCCCAGCAGGTTCCAGCCACAGCCTGAGCATGTCCCCAGCCAGGCTGAGGTGCCTGGGAAGCTCATCCCTGAGTGGCTTTAAAACCTACTCCTGGAACTGCACAGCTGCCAGGAGCAGACTCTGTGTCTCCTCAGCAAGGCTGATTTTTTTCAAGCAGAAGATGCAAGGAGCCATCCCATCTAGTCAGTCCATTCTGATCCTCCCCTCCCAGCAGCTCCCAGCAGAGAGCAAAATCCAGACCCTAACTCTGCTTTCATGGATGTCCTTGCCCTCCTTGTTGCTTCCCTGTTGGAAGCAGCACACGGATTATGGCCAGGGATTGCCTTGGAAGGCACAGTCATGACCACCAGCATATCTGGGCACCTCCATGGCCACAAGCAGATCAAAGAGCTTCCTTCAGGCAGCTGAGTTCCTCCATCCTTCCTCCCCCAACAGCACTGCTTCCTTCCTCTGACTTCATCCTGTTTTAAACCCCTGAATATCCCAGGATTTGGCCAGGGCTGCCAGGAGGTTTCAGAGCCATCTGATCTGCATTGCTAAGCACTGCCACCTCCTCCCCTGGCCCCGCTCAGCTTAACCTCTGCCCCCAACATTTGCAGATACCACACAAGGCTTAATCTCGCCCGGAGCCAGGAGACTCTCCCAGCAGAGGAAAACTGCATTCTATGATTTTCTACTTCATGTGCCAGGACGGACTGGCCACAGCTATCCCGAGTTCTGGAGCTCAGGAGTTGGAAAGGGAGCGAGCAGTGGGAAGCTGGTGTGGTGGGAATCACAGGATAGGGCTGGGAGTGATGGAGTGAGCACATCTCATAGAGCAGGTCCCCAAAGGGATCTGCTGGGATGCTGAATGGAGGTCCCCAGGGATTTGGGTGCTGAGGCAGAGAGCTGAGCACGTCCCAGGGCTGGGGAACACACCCCCATTGGGATGGGAAGCAAGGAGGTAGCCAAGGCAATCCTGGCCACAAGCTGATTGCATTGCCCAAGCCAGAAACGATGCAAAGCCCCCACGATGGAGGAGAATTGCTGGGGAGGAAAATGTCCCAATCTCTTCCCTCAGCCATGCAGGTCATTTATGGAAGCCTCCAAGATGCCACAAATACCCATCTCACTTCTGTGTGGCCCTTTTGCACTAAGCAAAAAGGACCAAGAGTAGGAAAGAAAGTCTTGGAAAAGGAAAGAAAATCATCAGAGAATCATGGAACTATTTGGGTTGGAAGGGACCTTAAAGCTCATCCCATTCCACCCCCTGCCATGGGCAGGGACACCTTCCACTAGCCCAGGTTGCTCCAAGCGTCATCCAACCTGGCCTTGGACACTTGCAGGGATGAGGAAACCCCAAAATCCTCCTGAGCTTGGCCATTCATGACTTCCCACAGCACTGCAACAGAAGCAGCTGCCCTGTCTGCCCTGGAGCTCCCTCCCCACTATCGATATTTGCCAAATGCTTCCCAAAGCATCAATTGCACGAGATGAATGGAGCGATTGCATCAGGAAAATGCAGCATCCATTAGGTGGGGAGGGCAACATCTGTGGGTTTAAGTCATGGACAAGACCAGATAGGAGAGCACTGGTCAGCCACCCCTATGATCCTGCTGACAAGAGAGTCAGATCCTGCCCTGGGAAGGGGATGTTTGCAGGAAAATCAGAGCACGAGGGAATAATTAGGTTGTGATCTCCCTGGCCAATCTTCCCACTCCAGGGAAGGTCTCTTGACTCCTCGTGTCATCACTCCAGTGGGATTTGGCCAAGATAAAGGTGATGCCAAGAAGGATGGGGAAGTGGCCATGTCCATGCCAAGCAGAGCTAAGGAGAGGGCACAACCTGAGGCTAGGAGAAAATAAGGGAGTCATCCCAAAAGATGGATTGGAGAGAATATTCCTCTTTCAGAAATAACAGATGAAGGGTAAGAAAGGGAACAGGCTCATGGGAAAGGCAAAGTCAGGATGGGATGGAAACATGGAGAAGAAAATGGGCAATGCTGTTGGCCACATTCACTTGTGTTCCTAAGGCTGAGTTTGGGGTTTTTTTGGCTCACTGCCCTTGGAGCAAGGCTGGCTTGTTTCCAAATGGCTTTTAAAACTCCTGCAGGGATTTCCATCACCTTGAGGACCATTCAGAGCCCCATCCTTGGCTGGAGGCACTCTGGCTGGGAGAAGAAAGTGGGATCGGAGGCATTACAGATACCAGGAAGAGGGATGTGTTTCTGTTCATTTCCTTGGCTTTGCCAAACAGATTTTGGGGATTTTCCTGAGGAGGAGAGGACCAATCTCCATCTGCAGCTCATCCCTCTGGGGACAGGCACTGCAGCCAGGCTCCTGTGGGTCCAGGGAGCTGCTCACTCCTCCAGACAAAGTCTTTCTTCACCATGGCTGGGAAGAGGCCACCAAGCCATGGCTCAGCCCTGCCACACAGAACACACAAGGCTGGAACCTGGGACAAGAGGAAGAATCACTTCACTGATGCCATTTGTCACCTTTCCAAGTGCCTTTTGGACATCACAGTGATGGAGAGACCTGCAACACCTGGAAAATGCCCCCTGTGGCACTGCAGCCTTTCTGGCTGCACTCAGCAGGTGCCAGTGAGCGATGCCAGAGGGTGGGAAGCACCCAGCTTTGCTGCTTGCTGCCCCAAACTGAGGGGCTGCCCCAGCCCAAAGCCCTCTCCTGCTTGGGAGGAGGTGGCAAAGACCAACAATGGTGCCCAGGGAAATCCGGCTTTCACACACACAAGCAGCTCCAGAAGCATCCTTAGGATATGCTGGAGGGATAGCTGGATTTTGAACAACAAGGAGGGGAAGCCCAAAGGGAGGATGATGGGCTGCTCACATACAGGGGGCTTCCCTTGGCACAAGGGGGGATCATGCCCTTGGATGTAAACCCAGCCCAGCTTCCCCGTGGTGTTGGAATGAGAAAAAAAATAGGATTTTTCAGGTTGGAATGACTGCGTTTTCTTTCCACCCTGTCCCCATCCCCAAGATTTGGCATTTTGGAGGTTGCTGAGCCTGCTGGCCCCAGTCCAGGAACACCATTAAGTGGAAGCTTTATGGACTGAAGGCCATTCCCAGGCTTTTCCCAAACCAAGACGGCCGGTTCCGTGTCCTGCATGACGAAGCCTTTGGCAAACCCCTGGAGTAAAGCACATGGGGAGGTTTGCAGTGCCTGCCCTGCCTCCAGTTTCTGGACACATTCAAGCAGCAGCTCAGGGTGTTGTAAAGCATTTTGAGGCCAGCGGACACAGGTGTGTTATTATCACAACGTGACCTCAGAAAGAGGCAAACATTTCGAAAATATTCCTTATCCACTGAATTAAACAAACAAACACAACCCATCCTCGTGGGTCAATAGCTCATGTATTTCCAGGTTTGCTGAAATAACCAGTGGCACAGGAGCAGCTCCCCAGGCTTGGAGCACAGGAGCAGCAGGAGCCAAAGGGCAGGTTTTCAGTCCCATCCTTGAGGCACAGCCAGGTCCTCCTGGGGTGGTGACTTTGTTGGGCAACAACAGCGATCCAAACCTTCCAGCTCGCTCTCCCCACTCAGCAAAATCCAGGGAGGAGGTCCGAGTGGTCTGGAGTGCCCATCCAATTTTCCAAACCAAGCCAAAGTAATTAGGCTTTACAAATTGCTGGTTTATCTTGCAAGGGATCCCTCCTGGTATGCTCAACCCCTCTCTTATCTCCAACCTCTGCAGCATATTAATTAAAGATGTCCAATGGCAATAATTAGGCTGGGCTCTTGAATCCTGACTAAAAGAGTGAGTTTTACAGACATCCCTTTCCAGCTACTCAATACCAGAGAGGCCCAGGAGGATTCACACACAAATCACATTTAACATCGCAGAAACACCCATCCCAGAGAGATGTATGGGAAGAAAGAGAGGACTGGAGGATGCTCAGTGAGCCTCAGTCCTGATGGTGTGTGTTGGGGACATCCTTGCTGGCCACCCTGGCTGATGTCCAACAGTCATGGGGGATCACTAGGAAAAATGTGCCCCCCAAATGTTCTACCTGACTGTATGGGCCCTCCCAAGCATAGTATCATAGAATCCCAGTATGGTTTGGGTGGGAAGGGACCTTAAAGTCCATCCCATCCCACCCCTTGCCATGGGCAGGGACACCTCCCACTAGCCCAGGTTGCTCCAAGCCCCGTCCAACCTGGCCTTGGACAGTTCCAGGGATGGGGCAGCCACAGCTTCTCTGGGCACCCTGTGCCAGGGCCTGCCCACCCTCACAGCAAAGAATTTCTTCCCAATATCCTATCTAACCCAGCCTCTGGCAGTGGGAAGCCATTCCCTGTGTCCTGTCCCTCCATCCCTTGTCCCAAGTCCCTCTCCAGCTCTCCTGGACCCCTTTAAGCACTGGAAGGGGCTCTCAGGTTTCCCTGGATCCTTCTCTTCTCCAGGTGAACCCCCCAGCTCTCCCAGCCTGGCTCCAGAGCAGAGAAGCTCCAGCCCTTGGAGTATCTCCATGGCCTCCTCTGGAGGCACTCTGGCACCTCCACATCCTTTTTTACCCCTTGGGGCACCCCAGAGCTGGACACAGCACTGCAGGTGGGGTCTCACCAGAGCAGAGCTGAGGGACAATCCCCTCCCTCGATACACAGGTCACTGCATGGACATGGGGACATGTTCTCTGCCAAGACACTCCAAGAGCCATCCTTCCTGCACTGTCCCTCCTGGCAGCAGGACAAGGTCTTGTGCTGGGTGCCTTCCATGCCTTGCCCTGTCCCCACCTGCTGGTCTCATCCCCTAAATGCTCATGTAGATCCCACACAGACACGACATGGGTGGCTGGGACTTTCCACCTGCTTTGCCCACTGTGAAAGGTGGGAATCAGTGATGGTTCACTCGTGCAACAGGAAATTATCCTCCCTCCAGCCCTGCCAAGGCTTTCCATGCCTCTGACCATCACCAAGCCAGGCTAAAAACACAGTCAGATGCTTGTGCTGTGGATGCTAATTTGCCAAAAATATGCTCTGGTAACTGCTTACACAGGGGAAGAAATAAAGTATGGATTTTTGAGTATGCAAATATAATCTGCAGGCAGGAACACGTGATGGTTGTTAGTCATAGTGCTAATGCTGGGTACATACAGACACAGTGGGCACAGAGAGGTCTGGGCATCCAGGGGAGGATGGAGGGATGCAGGGGAAGGAGAAGGGAGAGGAGAAGAGGGTGAGAGCAGAGCTGGCATGGGCTGCTGTGCTCCTGCCTGGGTGCTGGGTAGAATTCAGTCTGTTTTGGGGCTCAATAAATAATAAAGTATCACGAGTCTGCAGCTCATATCACCATGGCCAGCTTGGACTTTTCAAAGCAGGGGCTCTCCGTGGAAGGGAACCAAGCAATGCTGCTGGGTTTGGATGATGCACCCGAGGATAGGGCTTTGGAAGTGGGTAGAGATGGGAGCTGGGCTGGCCCTGGCAGAGCCAGAACCTCTGCAGGAGCAGGAGCTGGGGGCTGGAGGCAGGAGATGGATTTATACAGCCTCACTCCTGAGCCAGGGAATCTGCCTCCTCCTCCTCCTCTGTGGGTGCAAATAACAACATAAAGTATCCCTGGCTGAAATATCACAGAACAGGGACTGTCAGCTGTTCTCCGTGGGGGAAATCACCTGAAAATCACAGGTTCACTCACTCAAGGGATGTGAGCCCCACCCCAAACATGGGGAGACGTTTATATTCTCATTGCCATCATCCCTGCCCCAAGGATACTTTGCAACCAGCAGAATGAAGCCTCTTCCCTCACTGGCACACGTTAACACGCAGCAAAATATTGCAGAAACTGCTGGAATTCACACTTGCAGGTGGGAAACTGAGGCGTGGGGAGAGGTGGAGGATGAGCTGCTCCACCAAAGCAGGCACAGAGTGGCTTTGCAGAGCCTTCAGCACACCCACAGCAGGGCAGGGAGCGGGGCAAAGCCCCAGGGCTGATGTCCTACCTCTGAAGAAAACCCCAGCTGCAGGAATGGAGCCATTTCCCACAGGGACTGTCCTTTATAATGTTAAGGAGAAGCCACTCCAGAAAAATTTCATTTGGAAATTCATGTCTTCAGGTGTTTGCTCCGAGGGGGAATAACTCTGTCTGTTCTCCAGGAAAACATGAGTCTGTCATGAGCATCCCCTCCCTCTTCTCTCCCCTTGTTTCTGCATTTCCTGCTTCCTCAAGCCTGTCAGTAAGTGCCTTTTCCAGCCAGAATTCAGGGAAAGGCCTCAAACCCCTATAATGACAATCAAATCTCGGCATCATCAATTCTGGTGGGGCTCACAATGCTGCTCAGGCCAGTTGTGACTCCTCTTAGAGCACCTGCTCCTGGAGTCAGGGGAAATACAGCTTTCCAAAGGAAAGAACTAAGGAAAGACAGTTCTAGTTGTCCTGGGAGTCGGAATCACTGGGTTTGCCAGAGAAGGAAAGTCAAGGAAGCATCTTTCTCCAGTGAAATGGGCTCCATGGTTTTTCCCAGGGCAGCTGAATCCTTGTGGCTTCAGCCACTGACTGGGGTGAAAACCAGGACGAGGTTTTACCGAAAGGGATGCAAAACACATTAAGATATTGCTCAGCACCTTTATGAAGGTTAATGTGCTCCTCTCACAAAGCAGAGTGAAATCGGGCTAATGCTTATTGCCTTAATCCCTCTGGGCTCTAATCCTTACTGCAAACTCCAGGATCTCACCCCATTCCTCACGGGAGGAAAGGCTGATCCTCCAGCTCTCCTGAGAGGCGCTGAGTGCCAGGGCTGGGTTTTGGGGGCTGCATCCCTCCCGAGGTGTGGGGGGTGCTCAGCTGGATGGGATGAGGGGAGGATCCCATGGATCAAGACAGGAGGCAGCACCGGGAATGGCACAGGATGGGATGAGGCAAGAGCAGAGCTTATTTATTTCCTGTGAAATAAATCACAGAATCACAGGATGGGTTGGGTTGGAAGGGACATTAAAGCTCATCTCATTCCAACCCCCTGCCATGGGCAGGGACACCTTCCACCAGCCCAGGCTGCTCCAAGCCCTGTCTAAGCTGGCCTTGGACACTTCCAAACCCTTATTCAATCCAGGGAAACACCTTGCAGATCCGAAGTGATGCCCTGGGCAGGAAATAATACCTTTATAGCGATCCTTTTGATGTGAAAATCATCAAAATAAAGGACCTTGCTCTGGCTGTTCACTCATTCATGAAAATTCATGATGCTCCGCTGTACGCTGAGAGTAAGTGGACCCTCTTCAGGGAATAACGGTGGGAAAGGAGTGGCTGTTCTAAGGGAATGGTCATACAGCAATTGCAATTTTAAAGATTTTCAATTCAAAGGCCAGAATGTGGCTTTGAAAAGCCAATAGCAACACCAAAATATAACCACTTGCCTTCCCAGCGTTTTGTTTTCTCCAAGCTCCCCCTTTCTTTTATTAAGAAGTGCTTCAATTATAAGTTAGACAGCTTTTTGCAGGTGTAAATTGGCATCAAGACTCTCCTGTAACTCCTACAAACTCCTGAAAAAACCCTTTCTTGGTCAGGATTTCAATCAAGGCCAAAACCAGAGCCCAAACAGGCAAAAAGCGCCCAAATTCACCAGACAGATGCTAAAGCACAGTGTTCTCCCTGAAAAGACCATCACCAAGCTCATTCTGCCCAGCTCCTCTGCCTCCAAGTCATGCCTACATTAATACAACTCATTCATCTACGTCAGCATTACCTGACTCAAAGCATTCAAAATTCATCAGGTTCATTTTAAAATCGAGGCATTTTTAAACAGGAGGCATTTTTAGCTCTCGGCTGCTGGTTCCCAAGCCTGTAAGAATGACTTTTCTGCAATAGCCTGGGTGGAAACCTTGCTTCGAAACCAAAGCTGAAAATCTTGCAAAATCACATGATTCCACAAGCTGGAGCTTCTAAGGAAAAAAAAAATAAATGTTCAGCTCCAGGAGCAGATGTCACCCAACCACGAGGAGCCCCATGGGATATCAAATCACATGCAGATATCCTGAGGTTTGCATGGGGAGCCGTGAGAAACCCACCCCAGTGAAATTATAGTAAAATTGTTCTTCAGGACTTGATATGCCTCTCTGTTATGGGTCAGGCAGAGGCACTGAGGGGGTTCCCAAGGCTGAGGTCCTTCACCCTCCCCTGGTGCTGGATGAAATACTTGAGAAGATGGAGTGAGGATCTGAAGCCTGTCTGGCAATTTCTATCTCATGTACTTTTCCCTGGGGTCAAAATCCTTCTTCCTCTGTCCTGAGCTGTACCTGAAACTGAGCAGCATGTTCCAGTGAGATAAGTAATTACCATGAGTTCATATCATGTCTTTTTAATGAGGCTGGTCAGAATCCTCATTTAGTATTTTGATTCATTTTTCTGTGCTCGGCAGGTCTGGATGTCTCCGGTTTTGCTCTCCTGGAACCACTGCAAGCAGCTTCTGTACCAAATCTAGACAGCGAGATGCTTCATCACCCAAGTTCTGAGCCCTTTTTATTAATGACCAGGTTCTGGGGGGGTTGCCAGGGCCAGCTGTGGCTGTGCCTGGATCCTGCAGGAGCCAGGATTGAGGCTCAGGGCGCACTTGTATTTGCTTGTTTCCGCCCACTGTTTAAAGTGCATCAACAATTCCTTCCCGGCAGCAAAACAAGAGAAGAGCTGGTACTTTTAAGGTAATTCTGACATCCGTGCTATGAATAGATCCTTATGGAAATCTGCCCTCGCTCGTCGGTTCCCTGCACAGGAACCCAGGAAAACGCCGGGATGGGGAGAGGCACGAGGCCACTGCCACAGTGACACTATGGAATCATGGAATGCCAGACTGGGTTGGGTTGGAAGGGACCTTGAAGATCATCTTGTTCCAACCCCGCAGCGCTGGCTGGTGGTGCTTCATCCCAAATCACGTCTCAGCTCAGCTGAGGGGCTGTGTCCCCTTCCCAGACTCAGCATTCCCAGTCCATCCCCCGCCCCGGAGCAGCCCTTTCCACTGGCAAGGGATCTGCTTTTGCAAAGTGTTTCATGTTTTCCACCTCCTCAAGCATCCCGAAGCCATTTGGTTGGTGGCTCCTGGTGCACCTGCCAGGCGAGGTGTCACCGGTGCCACTGCAGGGGTGGGAAAGTGGGGCACAGTGGGACAGACTGGGAGGGACCCCCCCAGCAGCTCCCACTGCTCCCCTTCCCTCTCCCCAGCGCAGGAAAATTTCCCAGCCTGGGCCAAGAAAACCCACTTGCCTACTCAGGCGGCGCTAACAATGCAAACACTAATTATATTTCCCTCACCTATCAAAGGGATGATTCACTGAGGTGAGTGGGCACGGAGCATTACACAAGAAGAACGCCACGCTGCGACCGCCAGGCCCTTTCGGGGTAGCCCTCCCGAGAAACAAGGATTTGGGGGCGAATTTGGGATTGGGATCAGGAGAGGGGTGGTGGCAGGACAGAGCTGGAGGAGCCCTGGTTCACAGAGACACCTCCAGTCTGTGAGCCATTCCCCCAGGGCTGCTGGACACTGAGCATCTGGGATGGGGCTGGTCCCCTCCCAGAGGCCCTGTCCAGTCTTGGATCCCAGCTGCTCAGCTGGGAAGAGCTGGAGGCAGGAGACAAACAGCGTTGGCAGGGATGGAAAGGGCAAGAAGCTGATCTGGGGCCTCTTCCTTCACCCACCTGCACAGCCACGGTTTCGGCAGCTGAACCCAAACCCAACGCACAGCCCGAGGAGTCCCACGGGAATCCTGGAGCTACAACTCCAACTGTCCCCAGGGTGAAATTACTGAGCATTCCCAAAGTGCCCAAGGAGGTACAAAAAGGCAAGAACCAGCTGAGATGTGCCCTGATCCCCAGACCTGCTCAGAAAAGGGTCTCCAACCCTCTGCCCCAGACATTCCCAAAGTGCCCAAGGAGGTACAAGAAGGCAAGAACCAGCTGAGATGTCTCCTGATCTCCAGACCTGCTTGGAAAAGGGTCTCTGCCCCAGACAGGTTCCACCAGTTCTGCTGGGAGCGGCTCCAGCTCCGGTGGCAGCTGATCCAGGTGGATGCAGCCCCTTTCACCTGAAACAAGGGAGCAATCCTGCTCCCACTCTGGAGCTGGCACAAATGAGACCTAGCAAACTCCAGCACCCGGCTGGAGCAATCCTCGGGAGCCTGGTTTATGTAATATCAGGGTGCTTCTGGAGGGGGCAGGAGGTGGCAGGGCTTGTTTGGCAGAAGGACGAGGCCGTGCCAGCGGTGCTGTGCTTTGGGGAGGTCCGAGGGAGGGATTGTGTCCAGGGAACAACAGGATGGTGCCACAGGTGTGGGACCATGGGTCAGGCGTGCCAGAGGGACGTGGCACAGCCTGGGCTCCTGGGAGGGCTCTGTTTGCCTATGTAGGCTCTGCAGTAGGTCTATGTTGAGGGACACACAGCTCAGGGGACATGGTTTGCATCCCCATGGCACACGCAGGGGTTGGGGAGTGCTGGGGGCCGACCACGTGTGTGTGGGAAGGGGAGCGGGGGGCGAGGCGGTGGCGTGGCGTGGGGAGGAGAAGAGGGGAGAGGAGAGGAGAGGAGGGGAGAGGAGAGGAGAGGAATGTGTGTGTGCCCGGCATGCGGCGTGGGAGGTGTGAGAGCTGCAAGCTGCGCGTGGGGGAGGCACTGCCTGGGGGCGTGGGGGGCAGTGGGAGCACCCAAGGGGGCGGGGGGTGACAAGGTGGCCTGGGCCATCTCGTGCCATCCCCTGTGCTTAGCACACCAAGACGTGCCCGTCAGAGACACCGCTCCCCGAGACAGCGCTGGAGATGTGCCCTTACCCACTGCTGTGCAAGGGAATGGGAAAACTGGAGAGAATCCATGGATTCTGGGGCATCTCGCCCCCCGAGCCTCGCTGCGCATTTAGGGGCCCAGCCCCTTCGCCGTGGCTGGGGAGCTAAAAAAAATAACGTGCAAGGGATGAATATTTATCTGTGGGTGGCAAGTGACAGATGCTGGGGTGAGGATTCTTGGATACTTCGGTTTGATGGAGGTAATAACTTGGAGAGATTAATGAGGAACATCCTTCCCAACAGTTGTCCCCACCAGTGCCACCCAGCACCACTCTGGGACCCAGACACACAAAGTTCACTGAGGGCTGGTGCCCAAAAAGGCTGGAGATGCCCAGCTTTGGTGTTTTCCACCCAGAATGGAGCCAGGCAACCGGGAAAGGGATATGGCTCCTGGGTGCTTGCAGTTGAGTTGGTGGAATTGCCATTCCAGCTGGGTTCTGGCCCGAGTGGGACGGGGAAGCTGGTGTGGAGGAGCCTCTTGGGGTGTCCACAGGTCCCATTGCTCTGCGTTTCCCCAGCACAGCATCCTTTCCCCCTCAGAGGCTTTGCAGAGTCCCAGGGGGACCATTTTGCCACAGTCCCTGCCCTTTCCCCACACTGATGCTCCTTCCCTCCTCCCGAAATCTCAAACACGCGATACCGGTCCCCAAACACCGGGAAGCCGGGCTGGCCTGACAAGATGGAAGAAAAAGCTCTTTCCTTCTGGTAGGTTCTCAGAAAACACTGAAACTGCTGCTTAGCCACCCTAGCGTGAGGATGCTCCCTGTGTTTTCCCAAAAACCACTGCTCTGTAGAGGGTGGGGAGTGTGCCGGGGTGGGGGCACGTGCATGGCCAGGGACAGGGCCAGCCCTGCAACACCCAGCCCTCAGAGACCTGTAGTTTGTCCAGACTTCTGTCTGTCCTCCCACAAACCTCCCAGGCAGGGGCTGGGTGCCAGGAGGAGACAGCACCCACGCTGGGAGCAGGCAGAAACCCCCCCCAGCCCCTCCTGACTGCCTTGAACGTGGGAGACTGCAATTATTCCCTGCCCGAGCTTTATTCTCTGGCTGGAGGACTGCTGGGATTTATCGATGGCTTCCAAACACACACCCGGCAGATTCCAGCTCAGACCCCAGCATCACTGCACGCAGCTGAAACAAAAGGTTGCAGCTCTGTTTGCCTTTAGGACAAAGCCACCAGCACCGAGTTATCCTTAAAAATCCAGAGATGGTTCCAGCTCTCCCTTCGAGAGCGTGAAAAAGCAGCTGCAGGTGAGGTTTATCCTCTCCTCCCTCCACGACCACAAAGCAGCAAACTGGGTTTTCCAGAGAAAGCTCTTGCAGCACCTCTGGGGAAGGGCTGTGGTGGGGCCCACCGACCCTGCCATTCCCCCAGCCTAGCAGTATGGGAAGCCAGAATGCCTTAAAAACACCCAATGAGCCTGCCTTGGATGGTGGTGATTCCCTGGAAAAGCAGGAGGCAGCGGTGCCAGGTGCCCCCGGCTGCCAGGCAGGTAGGCCTGCCTTGGATTATGGAGGCAATTCCGATGGAAGTAGCCACGAACCATGAGAGAGGATGATACAGCCACTTACAGCACAGCACCAGCTGTTTCTCCCAGTTCAGCCTTAAAGCTTGTTAGTCCAGCAATTTTTTTGGGTTTGATCGCTCCAATTGGGTTTTCTTGTTTTTTATCTAATCCCAGTTTCCCCTCAGCATCTCGTTAAGCCGCGTTGACGGCAAAGAATAGCTCTGGTGATCCCTCTGAGCCCCTACGCTAAGCATTAAGCCGTAAACTAGGAATGTAAGACTCTTGTCTGAATTAAAGTCTTTCCCCTGGTATTATTAAGCATGGGCCTGCCTTTGGAGGGGCTGGGGGACGTGCAAAGACTCAGGCCCCTGGCTGGAAGCACTGGCAGCACTGGGGCTGCCCCCACCTGCCCTGGATCCCACACACACTTCGCCTCCATCCTGCCCCGCGTTGCTTCCACGCAAATCCTACAGGTTCCAGTGGTGCAGTCAGAACTGCCATGTGCCACTTGGGTTTGTCTCCCCATGGCCTGGCCCAGCCCATCCTCTGACCCCTCAGGGCCAAAGCTGGGCATCCCCCCACCAGCACAGCCAGTTCCCCTCCCCAAATCCTAGTTGAGGACAGCAAGGGGACAGGACCCCCGTGCCCAGAGACCCGCTGGGCATATGGGGCTACCTGTGGCAAGGAGCTGGGCTGGTGCCACACCGGGCTGGTCCCTCTTTTCCTGCGGAGTAAGAGCATCCCTCGCACCAAGCCAGCAGGTTGCAAACTCACAGACTCCAACCCAAACCCAGGGGCCCTGTTTGGAGGTTTGCACCCCACCACCCCCCCGGGAAGGGATCAGTGCAGCACCTACCTCCATCCGAGTAGGTCTCAGTCCCGTAGCCATCCTGTAATCCATTGCTCCAGGTGCCTTCGTACTTGGCCCCATTTCCAGTGCATTCTCGGACCCCGTACCGTCCCTTAAATCCATGGGTCCACTCTCCTTTGTACACCCACTTCCCTTTGCTCTCCATGCCAATGCCATGGCGCTTGCCCTGCGCCCAGGTGCCCTGGTAAGTGTTGCCACTGGGCCAAGTGTAGACCCCCAGCACCTCAAAGCCGTGACTCCAGGAGCCCGAATATTCACCTTGACCCTTCGGGCCGGTACAGATTCCATGGCCATGAGCCTTTCCGTCCTCCCAGCCTCCACAGTACGACCCTCCATCGTCAAAATTAAACCTTCCCCCACTGGACATGCATGTAATTCGGTTTGCAAATCTCCCAAAAGGTGAAAAAAAAAAAAAAAAAAAAAAGAGAGAGAGGAAGAAATGCTGAAAATAAAACGCGAACGATGACTTGGGGAAAAAAATATAAATAAAAATAAAAAAATTAAATCAAATCAAACTCAATCGAAATCATGCACCAGATCCAGGGAGCTGCTTAAGTCAGTTTCTTGTGATTATTCATTCTCTGGGAGTATGTTGAGGATCAGTTCTCTCTTCCCCTGCTGTGGAAACAGGATCATTAAAAAAAAAAAAAAAAAAAAAAAAAAGCAGCAACAA